>JAOWBB010000013.1:2335618-2356925 GCA_028565995.1 Ricinus marginatus
CCCCGTAATACTGCATTAAGCAATAAGTTTTAACATTCGATTTGTGGCTTTGGTGCAGAAATAATCGCGATATCTAAATAGTCTACTTGCCAGTCATGTAACTAAAGATGACTCATATACTCTATGGGAATAATATCCTATTATACTTATGACCTAACAACATGAGTCTTATTAATTTAACATATAGGCAAGGAAATTTTCAAACACCAGCTTTAAAAAGGAATCAGGTTTTGTTTTGCATTAAAATAATTGTTTTAATTTGTTGCCGTTTTTAATATTTAACGTCGAATGGAACAAGTAGATGAAACAATCACCAGTGTTCCTGAACGTCGCGCAACGACCCACTAAAGACAGCAAAAACAAATGGTCATGCTGTCGTTTCAAAGTATAGAAATTTAAATTTTGGCAGAAGAAAATTTGTTATTGGTTTATTCGCAAAGTTCCGGGCCATCTTTATTTATGATGAAAATAAAAATTTTTAATTTTTTGTTTGAAGGATTACATTTAAGATTTGAACTACCTTTTCTTTTTTTTTACATAGCTTTCATACATAAGTACGGAAAATTAAAATATTTCAAATTGATAATAGTTAAGTTGGATGTATTTTGGATTTTCCATAACATTAATTTTCTTTACATTCGATCTTAATAAATCATTTGTCATCCTTAATTTTAATTATTGCATGAGTAACATAAATAAGAATCAGGTATACATTTATGAATATATGTATATATAAAAGTATACAGTATATGCATGTGTATGATTTTTCGAATGCAAATTCGTAAATTTCCAATTTATCCCTTAAAAGGGATTAATATTATTATTATTATTATTATTGAGGTTACTAATTTATTACTATAAGGTAACTGAGAATTGAATTGTTATTTAAGGATAATTGAGATTATTTATCTTTTCTTATTATTGAGGACGGCCCGGGTACCTTGAAAAATACTTTGAGCCGAACAGGGCGCACAGTGGCCGAGCGAATCAGCATTTTAGGTTCAAATCCATCCTGAGATCGTTTGGTTGATCTTCTTCTTTTCTATTTTCGTTTTCTTGCCTTTGCCTCGAACATCATCATCATCCTCGCCGCATATATATCATTCAGACTGATGATTTTTCGACGAATCTTCAGGATCTGAGTGTAGAAACTTGGAAGAATAACAAGCCGGTATAAAGAAGTAAAGTTTGATTACCGTTTTTATATTGGGAAAATATCTCGAATATTAGATTGAAAAAAAACAAAAAAAAGTGAAAAAAAGGTGATGTAAAATGATTTTAAAAGCGCGATCAGATTTAGTCATAAATTTTATGTGTCAGAAACGAATGTATCAGCCGGTAATTAATAGATATAGTAAACACATGAATCAGTTCGCGAAACTGTGGATAATGTTAAGTCTTGTATTGTAAATGAGTTGCATCTACAAATGAAAGTTTTGCATTGATTAAATAAGCTCGTTTCGCATTATAAAGTAATTACCTTAAGCTAGGGTGGTTTATATTATAATCAAATTTCATGAAAACTTAACACTGTTGCGACGAAAACTTAACATGTTAATCTGAAATGTATTTTAAACTTGACAAAAACCCTGGTTAATGTGTCAGCCATTAATTTTAGACTTAGGACTGTATCGACAAATGCAGGCATCACAATTTTTGGTACTTCACAGGAATCGAAAAAGATCTACTGAAAAATTGGGAAAAATAAATGCAGGTATCGTTTTGTACCCTAAGCGATTTAAAGTATAGCGGTCATACAGTCAAAACGGTTAAAAATTGTCGTTATTATTATTATTATGAAAAAATTTATTTTACCGGATACGGTAAATGTTTTTATCATGTCTTTGCCGGAGTTCTTTTAGGAAGACTTTGATGATGTGCGTTCGGCGTTACATTTAAAAAGCTCCGGTGTTATTTTATATTTTCCACATTTTTGCAGTTAACTGAAACACGTAAATTAATACGGTCGCATTATCTTTAAGAAGTTCAGGATATACCGGTTATTCCTACTTAAAAGATTATCATATGATAAACTGATATTTTTAATATTAGAGACACGACTGAAAGTGGACATAAAGAAAATATCGACTTATAAGGCTTTTGAGTTTTGTGCGTATGTGTAGATATGAAACTTATCCCATTATTTATTTAGGTTAGACGTATTATTGATTTACAATTATTGCTACGCATTGATATATTAGATATTCAGTAAAAATAAATAAATATGGATTATATATAAATTTCAACGAGCAACATCCCTCGGAAAGATTTGAAATATGTTCCATTGTATCGGGCTGGAGAATATCTAGGTGGAAATTTAAGTTCAGTGGTTGTATATATTAAAACATGTTATTTAACTGGCTCTTTATATGATGGAGATGAAATGAAATCCGATGTTCCCGGTGTCCAATTTTCAAATGTGACAAATTTTTTTTTTTTTTTTCCACAAAGGACCAGTTTCAACCAAGGATTTGACCATTGATTCCTACGTGTGCAATACATCGGTTTACGTTCTTTTCTAGTTTTTCGGTGATGATTTTCTCTTGTGCCTGTCGGAAAAGGAGACGGAAATGACGAAACTGCGCTGAGACATTGTTGAATGGTAATTATCGACGTTAATTTTTTTCCACGTTTTCTCATCCACCTACTGCGGATTTTCCATCGGATCCGGACGGGATCGGGAAAATGGTCCAACAACGGTACGTGGTTCGGGAGATTAAGCCGAGGCCTGAATCGGCGATTTTTTGAGGAACGGAAAGTTGGGAGACCGAAGGATGAAAGCGTTTTAAGTTGATATGCTTTTAAATTTTCATTTAATAGTTTCGATGAAATGAGACGGATACATATAATGGTATTAATAATGAAATTAATAGCCGGATTCGTTTCGAGTGAATTAAAAAAAGCAGTTCTGCGGAGCACGAATCGTTCTGTAGCGATTCGTGCCCACCGGGACATTAAGAAAGTCTCGTTTTACGGCTGCCCATTTAAGCGCTGGTATTGGGGCCGACGACTGTTCCAGGCGGAGGCTGCGGCATTGCAATCTAAGCGATGTCTTGGAAGGAGACTTTTTTTTTTTTTTTTTTTTTAATGGGTGCCGTTATAAAGGACGACATGCACGGTGCACGATTGTGACGATAGCCGTGAAAACAAAAAAAAAAGGAGTCGCGACCATTGCTGAAGGGAAGCAGAAAACTACGATCAAGTTCCTGTAAATGGATCGTGTGACAAACACGGGTCAGACATCGGCAAACATGTAAAACGATGAGGATTTTAGCTGATGATATCATTTGGAGAACACCTGATGTTTGAGTGTGTCACCGTTTCTGCAGCCGGACCGGAAATCACGTTCGCTTGCTTCTCCCGCGGTTTCGGGACGTTGCCTCTGGCATCGGGGAAGGCGTTCGGTTTGGTCTGCGCGGGTCGCCCGCCGTCCTGCGACGTTTCGGACTCGCGTCCGGTGAGAATCCGGACCATTTTAATGCTCATTTTCCATTTCCCTTTCTCCAAACTCGAACCTTGTTTCGAGTGCCACGGGAAAATGCATGCAGGTATACTCTTCACCGCAGTATGTACGGCATTATTTAAAGGTGAATACGTCCCCAGACATTGCGAGGAAGGAATAAATTATGCGACGTATGATAATTAAATATAGTTAAATTCGCATATTCAACAATTAGCAGGCGCTTCTAATTCCACGGCACGGGACAATGGGCCGCATAATAATTTAATTTAAACGCGTCATTTAACTGGCATTTTAGGTAGGATGAAGGAGGCATCCGTGGGGAAAATTTTATTGTTACCTCGAGGCATTTGAGCATAAAAAAAAAAAAAAAAAAAAAAACAAAAATTTTGGAAACCCCCGGACGAAAATTCCGGGGCACAACGGAGAGTGGATTGGCCAAGTAATCCCTTTTGCACGGTCGGTCGCCCGCCCTGCAGCCGGTACCTGGTAGGTAAACCGCGGGGGATGACGGGGACGAAGGAGGCCGCGGAGCTTTCCGGGACAAAATCAATACTCGGGAAGGAGAAATATTTAAAAAGGTGTCGGCGACGGATTCGGGATCTGAAGCGGTCCTTTCCCGCTCTCCCGCTGCGGGAAATTCGCGCGTTGAAAACGGTTTTCCCGAAAAACGCTCCTTCTTTTTTGACACAGTTTTAGGAAATAAAGCCGGAATCGGGTGTCGTCGAACAATTACGTGAACATCCCCAAATCATCGGGGACCCTCCCTCTTCATCCCCATTATATTACATGTCTTTACCCCGTTCCAGCTTCTAAATCCTGTATTATGTCTTTATTATCTGTCATTTTTCAAAATTTGACATCTTGCTATTTTTTTCCTTTTTTTTTTTTTTCGAGGATGACATTCATGCACTTCCAGGGTCGAAATGAGGATGCGAATGTGGAGCTGCTGCGAACAAGTTCATTGGAAGTCAAATGGACTTATATACGTGTGAAATTGCAGTAAAAGGCCCTCGTTCGAATACCTTATTAAACTGCGATGTGTCCAAGTGAACATGGTTAAAATTCAGCTTTTGCGAAATCTTCATTCCTTTTAAATTAACTGCTAAAAAGCATTTTTTAATTTGGAATTCGCAGTGCAGAAAGCTCCGTTTGCATAAACACCGGCAAACTGATTATTTAAGACTATTTCAAATTAGATATTTCAATTTCCTATATCTATATTTGGATATCATTTATGCTGCAGATATATTTTATCAACGTGAAGAATCAATTCGTATGGACTGCGGCATGTTATGGGCCCGAGCAATATGCAAGTTGATTCGGTTTCTATATACGTATTTTTATCGAAATATTTTCGTTTTTCATATACATTCGATGGGGGTTGTAGGTTGTGGGGTTGACATTTATATGTACCATAAAATTCTAAGCCTAACCCGGCGCTGATCGCAATGCTGTTATTGAAATATGCAATATGTTGCGCTATTGTCTTCAAATGACAATAAAGATCGGAGCTTGCCTAGTCATATTTAGGTTTCGGATTTATCATATACGTAATATAAATTCAACTTTTATATAATAAAGGGTCATGCATAAGTTAAGAATGATTTTCGCCTTTCTCAATCGAAAAATAAATATCTGACATAAAAGGGAGGATCTTCGTGTTTTCGTTATTGTTAATTTTTTCCTTCCCTGCAGTTGCATCAGTTTATTTGTTAATAATTCAAAACATAAAGGATCATCTTTTACGGATTATTTCCAATACAGCATTTGCCCTGCGTGGCACTCTTTTAAGTCGGAAGCGAATCGCGGTGCCTCACGACGTTCGCGGCATTTTTTTTTCTTCCGCTGCAGTTGGCCGTTCTGCCCGATCGTTTCTCGTGCCTTTAGAATTCCTGATTTTCTGCGGATTTTCCGAACCTTGGCCATTTTTACCGAGATATTTTTTTTTTTTTTTTTTTTTATTATACGTAAAGTTTTGTCCGGCATTCTTTTCGGGGCAACTGAAAAATCTTCAAAGAGTGAAGGCGTCGAGCGAGCGGTGCAGGCGAGCACAAAACCGACGGCGGATAAGCAACGGGTACGAACGCGCACTTTGCGGGAACGGTCATGCGATTATTCGGGACGGCAGAGGAAGCCCTGTAAATCGCTGACCGTCATTTGACGAACATCCGTTCGGTGGCCTTAGAGGAGACGCGAGGTCCAACCCTTTTTGCCAGCAGCCTTAAAACCGTGAAAATATGATCCGGAACCTGGACGCGGGCATCACCCTGACGCATCAAATATAAAAGCCCTGCGTTTTCGACGACAGAAAATGCAAAAACGTGAAACAAGTTTCAGCGATAATTGCATCCCTCGTACGACCTAACCTAACCTGGCGCTAATAACGAGTGCTTTAATTTCGTTTGAATAGTTTGATTTACGCGTTTCACGCCATGGATCTGCCTTTTGCGGGGCGTAAGATGCAATTTGCATGTAATGTTACCTTTTTCTAAGGGTAACCGTTTATTCAGCTCGCTTCGTTAGCTGCCACGACGGTCGCGATCCTTTTTTCTTTTCTCTCTCCTACCGCGGGTGCGGGTTCTTCGATCGGGAACCCCGAATTTTTGCGAACGGCGACCAAACTCCGGTGGAAAATGTTTCGCCCGCCCGCGTTTTCCGAACGCCCTTCCGATTCCGGTTGATCTTGCTCATGCATTCGGAACTGCTTCTTCCGTCCCTCGGGGTACGCCACTGTCATGAATATTCTGCGGATGCCTGAGGAGATGGGTCCGAAACGGGAGATAAAACGGTTGTGCAGAATCAACTCGGATCATTCATTATAAGTAAATTACTTTTGTGTCAATGAGAATTTCATTTGCAACCTTCGTCACGGTACGGAAGATACAAAAGACTCTGTCGCCATATTTTATGTCACGTTTTCGAGGCAAAGGTTTCTCTTTACAGCATTTCTGAGAACGGAACGCATTCATCTCCCTGCGAAATGGATTTTCGTTTTGTTTTATTATTCATCATCTTCAATCAGAACGCTGTACATCAATTTTGGATCTCCGGAGACGACCGTTCCCGTTTTATAACCATGAATGAAGCCGCGTCACGGCGAACGAATGTTACCCTCGGATCGGGATGAGCTCGAATATCTTTCCGCTGCGGGATACCTGGGGCGGCAGGCAGCGTTTGCGAGGCGCTGCCCCGGAGAGGGACCCGCCGAGGAGTAAGTCGAGATTCGCTTTTAACGGAGATGAGCTTCTTTTGACAGAGCCCGGATGCTGTGTCAAATGGGAAAATCCCGTGGGACTTTCCATCTGGTGGCGCTTTGGCTTTCTCGCCGAGCGAATAGGACGAGGCAAGGGATACCCGACTGCTGCAACTTTAATATCGTCGGTTTTGAGTTGGAATTATCTAATCGTTGCAGGACCCTGCTTGGAATGCTGGAATAACAAGTTAGTCTTTTGATGCCGGTTGGGTTATGGGAACTGATTAATCTCGCATTGCGGCTGACGAACGTTAAGTTTTGGTTGAAGCATTGATTGTGATGGACTCGCTTTCGTGGAGCGGGATGCTCGTTCGGATAATGCGATGTCCGGATGCAGGTTCTCGATCGTTTCCGGCTCTGCGAACTGTTGAAACTTCGATGAAAATGGGATGCATTTCATACCGTTTTTCGGAGTTGCTCTCGTGAAGAATTGCCCGATGGCTGTTGACGCATTTTGGAGCCGCGGAGATCTGCATCTTTCGGTTTGCGAATCCGCCCCCGAGCCCACAAAACGGAGCGGTTTGCACAGTTCCAATGGCGGTGCCTGCTGCTGCCTGAGTGAAACGTGATTCGCCTCCGCGGTGACGGCTTTCGACGCCGATTCCCGGATCGAAACGACGCTCCTATACCGGAGAAATGACAAAACCTACCGACGGACCCGATAAACTCGAACACCCGAAAATTTCAACGTCCAAAACGTCGAAAAACTATCTTTCTGACTGTTTTCCCGCATTAAAATAGATTGCGGCATTTGCTTATTTACACTAATGCATAATGGATCAAATTCAGCTCGGGAACATTCCCGTCGCCGGAGTCCGAGAAAGAGGTTTTAATTACGGCAGGCCAGATTCGGAATTTTCGGTGTCGACGGGGGGAAAAAAAAGAGCCTCGGATTTATGTGAAAATTGATGGATTTGCCGAAGCAGCGTCGAAATCATTGGCCGTGGCTTATCGAGGAGAGAGAATCGGAGAGGGTGATGGATGGAAAAACCATCGGTCTTCAAAACGATGGTCCGGTGATAGCAGCTTGACAGCAGCAGACAATGAAGGAGGAAATGGGAAATTGGAAGGAAATAACTCGTCCAGTTTGGAGGCCCGGCTACAGCGGCAAATGGATAAAAAATATTTTTTTTTCCTTCGATTCTCCAGATGTGTCTTTTAAGAATCGCCGAGGAACAACCCATCCAGTTCCACTCCTTTCCTCGTTGGAATTCTCTTTCAACGTATCATTAACTTCAAAATGGACCTCTAATGAATGGTGCCATTGAGTTGGTAGCGAGGTTCAAGGAGAACTATAAATAATATTTCTAATATCTAGACCTAAATTTTCGGCCTTCGGAGAGTTAGATGTTTTTCCAGTATTGCAACGGTTTGGACTCGCTCGGACCGCGGTCGCGAATTTCACAATCGCTCCCGTCCCGCCGGCCCATTTTCCAAACATCTTACAGCGCGAGAAGGTTCGGGGGAAAGGCTTTTCCGCAAGTCCGGCGGAGGATGAATGCGCGGAGGAAGCGTGCGACAGGAAGAACGAGTTTGACACCAGCGTGCGAGACGTCCCCAGCCGTATCTGTCATCGGGCATTGTCCGCAAGAGCGTAGCTGCCCCGTAGTTGCCGGTCCACCCCGTATCCACCCCACGTTTCCTTTTAATTAAATGAAACGTGACGATTTCGGGAAGAACTGTCCTCTGCTGTCCGCATGTGCAGTCTTTATCAGTTTTGGGATGTTCGGAAGCGATCTGTTGACCATGTGTAGTCGGGGATGGGGCCGCGCACTCTTTCTTTAGCGATCATTAAAAATCATCCCTATCAAGCTGTTTAAACTGTTAGGGGATGCAAACCATGAGAGATGACGTGGCGGATAGTCTCGTTTTTACGTCCGCGTTCGGCAAAATTTTTAATTAATACGTAAAAACCGAGCGGGAGTGGAAGGAGCCCGTCGTGCCTGGAGTAGCGGGGAATCGAGTAAAGGCACGTTAAAAACCCGCTTTTCCGTGTGCTGCCACGTGTATTGCGGAATTGCGAAAGCCCCGGGTTGGACGAGAAGAGAATAAAAATCTCTGTAGAAATATGTTCTTACGGCAAAAATTCAGATATGTCAATAAAACTTTATTGACTTAATGAATCATTAAATGTTCTATTGATGTTAATAAGAAATGCATAAATGTAACGATTGGCTCTGATAACATTAACATCATGTATGACGTAAGTTAATTGTTTACGGGTATCTGCATGCAGTGGCGTCGATGAGGGCCTTCACGGGAAAGCAGCCACCGCGAAGAGACATGTGCGATGCGGGGTGGTCGTGTCAGGGGCCGCAAATCCCGCGTTCGGATGCTGTCGGAGCAGTGGGACGAGGATGGTTGTTGCCCCGAGAGAAAGCCTCGTCCGTGCCGTCTGTGCTAACTCCGGCGCGGGAGTCTCCTCCTCCCCCTTCCACCCCCGAGGGTTGCTTCGAAGTTCGGAAGACACGCAATACGAAATCAAGGCAAATTACTGGAGAATTAAAAGCAATTTCCTTTCGGGGAGGCTTTCGGTTTGGAAACCTTCAAGATGTTCCACGCGAAATGGATGGCAGATTAATTTCCCGTTGTCTTGTTCAGGAACTTGCATTTAATGTTTGTTTCCTTTTCTCCTTTGCTCATATCCTAACGGCTGCGTCTGCTCCGATATTCCTCGGGCTCGTTTTTTTTCTCCGTCCGCGGCGGGGGTTGCCAATATCTCGGTAACTTCCGCCCTGGCAAAGGGATGCGCTGCGGCGAAAGTCGGGCGGCATCAGCGGCGCTGCAGACGCGGAAGGCGGAGGTGGATTCGGCATGAGGTGGCGGGTTGGCTCGCGGGCGGCATTTCGGCATCCGCCCTTCGAAACCTTAGCGCTCGGCCTGTCCTCGGTTGTTTTGTCTAACTCCTCATTTTGCGTATCTCCAAAATAGATTTTTCCTCCGGTTTTTCCACATTCAAATGCTTTACGACTCTGGGACTTTATTTATTGCGAGAAGTTGGTAAAACTTGGCTGGCAAGCCCTGCCATTGCAAATTTGCTTATCTGCCAATGAAGTAAACATCGCAGCAAACATTAGTTTTATCGGTCTGAAAGTAATACTTTGTTTATACAGTTCGTATTAAATTTTAATTTTTTGCAATGAATGAGGAAATAAACCTGATCTGAATTAGTAAACTTCGGCCTTTGAAGGATGGAAAAGTACGGGAGTGGTCAAACCTAACGGACGGCGCTTGGCGCTGACCCTCGTCCAAAGGCTCGGCCTTCCTTTTCCGACGAACCTTTCGCCGGGCGTTAACGCTGGTGTATCGCGCCCCGAATAAACACCGGTTTTTCGTTTTGCTCCGACGGTTCCAACGCAGGGGCCATTTTCAACATGAAACCGTTTACTGCTGACGGTTTATTATGTCAGCAGTAACTCAAATCTGAGTTAAGCCGGTCTAAGCCATCCTAGTGGCTATTACCGGATGTTAAATTCGCAGTCGTAATATTAAAGATTTTATCTTCCTTTCGGGTAAGGCGTTCGTTGGAGAGAAGCCTGGATCCGACGATTAACAGCACTTCCTCCTTTCTCCTGTTCTGCTTCTGCTTATCTGGTCTTTGACTCGGTTCAACAGCAAATTCACCAAAATGTTAATCGGAGAGTCAAAAAGGTTATTGTTGTACGGGAACGCGAGGAATAAATGAATTCACTGTTTTCCGGTGGATAAAATACAAATCGCGCTTGGCGATGAATGTATTTTTTCTTTTTTTTTTTTTTGAGGCATCCCGCATTCATAAAGAACACCCTGAAAAAGAGGTTCTTAATGTGTTTTTGTGTCGTGGCAGCAATCTTCCTCCACACAACTGTCATATTTTTTTTTTTTTTCAGATAAGATTTTCATAGGACGCTAAACATACAGATTTAAATCTTAGGGTCCATTATTTGAGTGCAGCGGAAGGGATCAAAAACTTAGTTCTTTTAATTTTTTTACGATAGGAAGATTCTAACGAAAACAAAGGCCTCTCCTCCCTTTTCCACCTCTGGAGAAGGTGTAGGCGAATCCGTACGGATTTCGATCAGTCTCTCGGTTCTTGTACGTGCTACAGCGGGTGCGCGTCTGCGACTTCGAGGGCTCTTGATTCGGCAACTTTTCCAACAGCTCGAACTTCGGGAATCGGCACCCCGTAGTCCGGGGAGCGAAAGAAGGTAATTCGACAGAGCGAGGGAAACCGCATATGAAACGAAAGTCGAAGCTTCGTGGTCGTTCGTGCCTCGTTTGCCTTAGGTTCGCGTATTTTTTTTTTTTGGGGGGGGGGCTTATTAATGCGGCCGGACGCCATTTTCTGCATCTGTGCTGCGGCCTGTCCATCTGGCGTCGGAGTCTACGGATTGCATGAAAAGAAAGAAAGAAAAAAAACTAATCGAAAAAGCCAAACGAAGCAAAGTCAGGATATGATAAAGATAAAAGGAGACTTTCCGAATAATCACTTCTAAACTTTCCGTAGAATTAGCTGCAGGACTTCATTCATAAGGATTTTGATTTGTACAATCCAAATCGCTGGTCAAAAAAGGAGCCGTGCGACTCGCAGTGGTGCCCAATACATCGCCTGTGCCGGGAGAGGCAGAGGATGCACCGGTTCGTCCGCTTTTAAGGTCCCAGATTTAGGTCAGATTAAAAGCCTCCGGGATCCTGCTGTCCTCGGGGGCTCGGTCTGCAACGTTCGACTGCCGTGCCCTCCCAGAAAAGCCGGGGAAAAGAGAAGAGACAATCTTTTCCTTTTCAAACTCCTTAAGAAATAGTCGGTTGGTCTTCTGCGCATCTGCATCCTCGTCTTTGTCCGTTACCCTTCAGCAGCACGCGACCAATGTTTAAAACGCAAACATCTGGATGCAAACCTGTTTCGCATTCTCGTGGATATTCCGTCTTCCGGTCTGTCCCCGTCCCATTGTGAGTTCCTCGCGTCTTTATTCCCGTCGGGTATTGCGCGGCCTTTTGTACGGTTTCGGCGGAGCAATTACGCCCGAAAACCTCCCTTCGCAAATGATGGAGTAAGGCTTCTTTTTCAAATTCAAATTTTGCCCGGGAAACTCTGTGTCTTTGTCATCGGGTTGCAATCCTCCATCATCCGGGAGGAGAAAACGCCGTGAAATGCTTGTCGTGGAAACGATCCGGCTCGGAGCGCAGGAAACTTAATTCATTGTCTTCTTTGATTTTCCCGTTGTTACAACAGGAAACCTTATTAGATGAGGAGAACGTTTCTTTTGTATCATTCCGAGCGAAATATTCGCGATTTGATTCAGACCGGGCGACGATGAAGCAAAATCGAACGCGGTTTATAAAGGCAGCCGCTGCGGGATTTCGTTTCAATTGAGCAGGTCGACCGGCGGAGGTTTTCCGTTGCGAGAGGTGGGGGGGGGGGGCACCGTTCCTGCGGCTCTGACGTGGACGTGGATAAGCGTCGGCACCGTAAGTGGCTCGTTGTTTGCCGCCGTCGGAGGAGCCCCCAAAAGGATGACTGGACGAGGAAAAAAGTGATCGCTCCGAACTGGCAAAGGTTTGCTTTATACGATCGTTTTTACTGCTTCTTTAAGGTAGGATCTTATTGCAGGACCACAATAAGTAGCGTGACACAATATTTAATTAGAAAAATGTCAAGTTTATAGTTTGTACTACATTATAGCCGTGACGGTTTTTTAAATTGGATGCCTAATGGTCGGTGCTGGCAGAGAACTCTTTTAAAATGGCAATTGCAACCGGGGGTGAGGATCGGGCAATTCGGATCGATCTCGGATTTATTGGCTCGCTCCGGGGGGGGGACATCCCGAACGGGCGATGCCTCCGTCCCCCGAAATAGGGAAAATTTTCGGAAGAACAGGAAAATTCATGTTTACATCGACGTTCGGCCACTCGATCGATTATCACGCGAAAATGGGTATGAATGAAAGCCGGAGATAAAAGGAAGCGTGTTGTCTTTGTGTTTCGGCAATTAACGAACGCTATCGCACCGCATCTGACTCATTCAAGTGACGACGAGGGAATGATAATGGGACCAAGGGCGAGAGGCGCATCCGCGGAATGGTTTTTTTCGGGCACGCCGATCGCGGAGGTCGCGCCCCGCTCTGACGGGCGAGAACAAGAGAGAGCTCGCGATTTGGCAGCCCTGATTCAAAAAAAAAAAAAAAAAGAAGACCGATAATGATATCGCCGCGAAGGAAATGAGACATGAGAAACTTGTGATCCTTTTATCCGGTTTGGTTTCTTTGACGCGAGAGAAAATCTCGGCAGACGAAATTGAGATAACGGAGCGATGTGTGGGAAGCTTTCTGGTAGGTGATGATGCCCCCCCCCCCTCCCATCTCCAACCCCGCTCGCACTGCCTTTCCGCGCGGCCTCCGCGATCGACCCGATTTTGTCGGACAAATTCAGTTTCCCCGATTTCGTCGAAGGTCTTGGAAGGCTCGGGAATCGGAGGTGGACGCGTTCTCCGACGCCATGCGTCGCTTTGCCTTTCGCCTTCGGACATTCCAATGCGAAAGCCGATAATCTCGCTTCGAGATAAATGATAAATCGCTCAAAATGTGATGATAGTGCAATCATTGCATGACCGCCCATCTAATCCGCGGCTGCAAGCTTAGTTTCCGATCGGACAGCACCGCGAGAGGATCGTCAGTGCTTGTCTAGTGATCAGTGCATGAGAACCATGTTAAAGAACAAAATGTACATCAAGCAGCAGCGTGAGTATTCAGGCATGACCATTTCCGGGCCGAGCTTTTTCGCGACGTGTTTCGGGAGGTATATCGTCGACACAGTCGCGGGATGATCCGAATATGTTGATAAACGACAAAAAAAAAATGGAAAAAAAAGTTTTTCGCCATTATCTGCATGGGAAAAGATAAAGAGCGAGAACAATGGTCGCTTGGTATCAGTGTCCCATGGTTCGCATTCGGAGCGTCGCGATGGGTTACGCTCGAAAACGGGGCCTTCCGTGGCCGAGCGCTTTCGGGGATGAAAAATGGAAAACAGGTAGACCTCGGAAATGAAATTGCACTCGGACGACCGATAACGGGGTGGGGCATGCCCCAAAATACGTTCCGCCGGGGCCGACCGAGAGGGAGACGGATCCCGGGTCGACTCTGCGGGACCCTGCTCGACGAGAGAGCGTCGGGTCCGGCACAGCCCGAGTGCTGTTGCCGATCCGACGAGCCTCGCTGTCGCAAGCGATACTTGGATCAGAAGAACGAGGAACGCGAGGGCGGACTCTTCGTGCTGAAATTCCATTTAGCACTCGAGTGTGCTGCATAAGGCGAAATGCCTTATCTTCCGGACGAAGTTACCGCGGTGACCACGTTGGAGCAGATTGTGTCGCGTTTCCCTCGCTTCCACCGTTCGAACGGGGACGACCATTTCCCGATCGGGTCTTTATTACCTCCTTCTGCCACTATCACGTGTTTTGATTCGGGAAATGTAAACTAATTCCTGAAATATTGTGTTTATTGCTCGAGATGTCTACTTGAAAGTCGGAGTTAGTGCTTATTTACGAGCATGCAAAACAACAGATTGTCAGGTGGGGAGAGTTGGCACACCAAACATCACGTACGCGCAATATAGACAGGCCATTATCTTTCAAAATATCATTTCGTCAGCTTCTCTTTTTCTTTCTTTTTCCTTTTCTTCTCTCCCTGTTTGCATTCCGATGCGTTGCTGAAATTTGATCGAGAGTCCGTGCATCTTCCACGAGGCGAGCGTGCAGCGTAAGCGTTTCGCTCCCGGAGGAGAAGTCCCGGCGGAAATTCCTTCGCCGACTTCCACCCATCCGCTGCCTTTGCTTTCCGACAGAGAAATTCCCGCACGTCGATCCCCCGAACTAATTGTTGTCCTCGACTCCCATGCCCGCACGAATAACAGAGATTTGCATTTGCGATTGCGATATCTCTCTCGTTGCTGACCAAACGTGACATTAGATTTTACACCGATCAAGGCGTCGTTGGTGTTTCTCGCATTGGTTTTACCAAAGGCAATATTTATTGTCCGGCGTAAAATGATAGTTTAACTTGAATTCGGAGTAAAATATTTCAGTTTTGACATTTATGCGGGAGATAAAATTTTTAACCCAAAGCTGCCGCCACGTCGGTGCAGGGTGTTGGTCTCTGATGTGCTTTGAGGGGGGGGAAAAAAAAAAAAAATATCTCCGGCAGCTTCGTTCCGCTAACGAAGCGACGCTCGAGTTTTTTTTGCGTCACCGGAGGAGAAAGGAAAATGGAGGCGAAAAACGCAGCGGCAAACGGCTCGTCATTGATTGCACCGATACCGAGTGGGCCAATGACAGCGGCGCCGTACCTGGCGACGCTACCGCCCATCTCCCCACCTAGAGCAAACTTCTCCCGCGAGGCTCGCTTTCCTCTCCCTGCTCGAGCATTCGACGCGAAACGGAGGCGGACGAACGTGGCACGAGATAAAAGAAGCGCTATAAAAACGTCTGAGAAAAATATAAATGAAGAAGAGAAGCGATGAAAGCTCGATCGTAAAACGGGAAAAAGGAATTGCCGTTTCGCGAGCCAAGCATCGGGGAAGGAGGCGAAACGGAGGAGGAGACTGCTGGTGACACTTTTGCCGCGTCCGCTTTAATTAAAGTTTTGAAGATTCCGAAGCCAAGAGACAAGCGAGGCTTTGCTGTAAGAAAAATTATTAATACTTTTTTCAATATTAGGACGCGGGCCATTAACTACAGTGTCTGTGGTAGGTCAATGCTTCCCGTTACTGTTTCCGCGAACGGGTTCCCTAAGCTGCCAAAAGGGATATGGCAAATAGATAAAAATGATCGTAAATAACCGGCTTTGTGCTTTTCTTTTTTTTTTTTTTATTGACACGTTCGAATGCATTTTGCCGCCACTTCCTCTCCCCGTGGATCCTCCGATTTCGGCTTCCGACGGAACCGGACTCGAAGGGTGGCCGCCGTCGAATGCTGCCGCGTTTTTTAGTCAGACGCCGCATACTGTGCGTGCCCTTGCTTTTGCTTAAATCCCCGTGTAAGGGCCCGCAAAAGCGTGAAAACGTCATCGTTTGATCAGGTACGGTCGACGGGTAAACCCCGTGCCGTCTAGATAACAAGCAAACAAGGCGGCACTAATTTATCTGGCGAAGAATTGCCAGGTAAAGTTTGAGAAGTTAATGCTTTTGCGACGATCGGTATGAATTCTCGTGTTGAGGGAAACGCTCGGGGGTTGATTCTTTTCCGGGGTAAGACTTCAACGTTTCGACTACCCCCGAGGCAGACCCAACTGCCGGCAATGCCGATTCATCGCGCTCTACTCGTCGCGGGGAGAACGCCAAACGGTTTTTAAAATTAACTCGGAGCGTTTTAACGGGGTCCAAACGTCCAAACGTCGTTGGGGAATGGCTTCGTGCGTATCATTCCACGGAGAATGCTGGAGGTTGGCACCGCCGAAGCAAATCTGGAATTTACGGTCGAGAGCTTTTCGTCTAACCGCAAGTTTTCCCGGGGCCGGAGCGAGCGAGTTTACACAATTTTAGAACGTTAAACATTCCGCCGGGAAAACTCTTGATGTGCAGCGGGGATTTCTCACACAGCCAAAGCGACCGATCGCAATCCACGAGAGTGCGGAACGTTCTGCAAAACACGGCAACAGCATTAACTGGGATTTCGGTGATGTCGTCGTATCCGCCGGTTTCCTCCAACAATCAAGTTGCGCGACGTAATTAGACGGTTGTCGTTGATGTCACGCGACAACCGGGAATAAATCATCCCCCGTAAAGGTTTCGGTCTGTTTGCGCCTCGGGCGCGGGGGATGAAGGACTTCCCGCAATCACCGCTCCTTACGTCGCCGGCAACGTCACTGCGGGGGCTTTTGAAGAGACGTGGCAGAAGATTCTTTCGCCCCGTTAGAAGTGAAAAATGGCTTTCCTCGGAAGCTACCCTTTCCCGGGACGACACGCATTTCCGACGCTTATTTAGATCCTCGCGGGAGATCCTCCACCGCTCCTTAATCGCACTAATTTTAACTCAATTATTTTTATGCTCTCGCAACATGTAAAGTTCCATTGTCTTCTTTGTTCTTCGCGGTCCGCGTGGAAAGGAAAACTGTCTGGATCTAACCAATGGCTAAAATTAAATTCGAAATTGCAAATTCAAATCCGGGGGCGGGGCGGGGGGGGGGGAGGGCGGGAATGAATTAATTCGAGTGCTCGGCTCTGAATTTAATCGAGGCTCCTTCCTTCTCTCTGTCGGATTTGGCGACAGGAAAATGTAAAGAAAAATCCGCCTGTTTGCACACCGGTAATTTATCCCGGGAAACAAATCGTTTAATAAAGCAACGAAAGAAACGATGCCATTCCTGAATTCGTCCGCCGATCGAATTTATTACCGGGATAGGTCAATAAATACTTTTCACTGTTCGGAATCATCTCGATTGGCCCCGCTGCTGACACGAATCCCCTCCGATGGAGGGAGTTCCAGCTCCGTCGAAAGTTCGTCACCCTCAAAAATAAACGTTGAAACTGAAAATAAATTAAGACGTTATTATTATTACCTATTACACGAAGGCAATAAATGCGATACTTGAAAAAAAAGAAAAACAAAAACTTTCCATAAAAATCGTTTTTTTTTTCCAGGGCGTAATTCCAGTTCCGGAAAAAAAAAAAATCTCCTGTTGTCCCTGTATTTGATAATGCAAGAATATAATATTATATAAATCGCAACAGTAATTTGGCATTTGAAAAAGTTCTTTGTATCCAACTTCAGGTAGCGGGTTGAATAATGAGAATTTTCTTTTTCGACCGACAAGTATTATGGCATTGCTGACGGAAAATGATTTTTTTTTTTTTTTTCTTGTCCGAATGTTGTTAAAATTTCGCAGATGAAGGAAAATAATTTCCTTCCGAATTTTTGCCTCGCTGGAAAAATTATCTGTACAATTAACGCGAGTTGCAGCTTGTATTTTATGCATATGGAATAATAAGAGAGCATTTAACAGCCCAAACAGATTTACTTTCAAATGCACAATGAAGGGTAACTAATACGTAGTTTGTAGTCGTAAATTAATACATAAAAAGTTGATTTCGCGTACGGGCAGACCGAATTATTTTTCGGTTCACTTTGGTTTGCCTGCACTTGCATCCTGGTGCATCACTTGGTGCGTGATGCATTTCCGCAACGGTCGACAAGTGTGCGATCGTCAACGGGGAAAACGGGACTTTTCCCGGAAGTGCAAGAGCTCCGAGCGGAACCACCGTCAGGTTGGCGACGGAAATGGAAGCGGGAAACCTCGCTTTCCTCCGCTTCCTCCTCCTCGATGGACCTTCGTCGCATTTCTTTTTAATTCAGTTTTCAATATCGCAATAAAAGAGAAAAAAAAAAAAAAACGCGGAATGAAATAATTATTATGAAATACGTGTCAGCAGTGGTGTCAAGCGATTTTAATAACGTTTAGATACGGTGGCATGTCTCATCGGGAAACCAATGGGAAATCAAACTGATAAAAACCAGGTTCGGAATCGTCCTCGCTCACTCTTAGCTTATGTCCCTGTCGTGCCGGTAACGCTGCGCATTTATAATCAGTTTTACGACTCTTTCCGGGCAATATAATTTGAAAATTATTTAAGAAGAGGTTTTTAACAATTCCCCGTTTTCCTTTCTCTCTCGTTCTCTTAACGGCATAAATCTAATAATCTTCGGCAATGCCACCGCCTTCTAATCGCTGATAATGAGCAATGGAGGAGGGATAAAACGTGCCACACGCGGCGTCGAGAGAGTGCCCGGTGTGGCCCGCCGATGACGCGCCCCTTTTCCGGGGCTCCTGCGCCGCGAGCAACCCGTTAAATGAAAGGCTGCGAACTTTCGAGGCGCGGAAACTTCGAGAAGTTTTCCCGGATCGGAAAAACCGGATTCGAAAAGGAAAAATATCGCCCGTCAATCCGTAGCCCTTGCCCGAAGAGAGAGGGAGAAAAGAGCGCCGAATTCGCAGTGATCGATCCGGGGAGTCTTAGCCGGGCTGGAAGTGCGTTCCGGATAACAAAAAACGGCCCTTAAAAAAGTTGAGGTAAAAAGTGCGAATCCGGGTTTTCGAAATGTCTGCGACGGTGCAAAAGCACGTCAGCGCAAACCGATCGCTGACGAATGGCTCGATTTTGCCGGCTCTCCAGGGTGTCTAAGACTGTTCGTCTTCTAGGAGATCCCCGGGGCGCGATTACGTCGTTTACGCCGAGCTTCTCCTCCGTTTCTCTCGGACGGGGACTCCCTCGAAAGGTGATTTATAAATATAACCGTGGAAATGGAACGTACAGCTGAAAATTGGTGTGGAATTATGAAAATGAAGCTTGGCAGCCAATGAGCGTGAAGCACGTTTCTCATATTCCAAAGCCTTAACTGCTTTTGCACCGGCAGCAGCAGCGGTTCGACATCTTCGCACCGGAAATTTGCGCTGCCCGACCTGTGCTGCCAGCCTCTGCCACATTCCCGGCTCCTGCATTCGGGTGAAACATCCACTTCCCCGGGAAGGGATTCCTCGCTCGGACGGAAAGGCTCGCCACTATCGGTGCTTGAACTCGATTCTTCTTTTAAGTTGAGCACGATCGATCGATCGGCCGTGGCAAAAGACAATGGCGTAATTATTGCGCCATCGAGATCTAAGAACAATGCGAGAGATCTGTAAAAATATTATCTCAGCTCGTTAGTGCCATCTTTATCGAGCTTGACGGAAAAAGAATCGAACGTAATTCTGTTATCACTGCACTTCCGTTAGTATCGAGTGGCTTTATCTGCCACGACTTTTCTGCCTCGTCGGCGAGGGCAATCTGTCCGCCGCTCCGCAGGGGAAGCTATCGGGAAAATCTTGTATCGTGATCGGAGCTAGACATTGGAAGGGATCACGTGACGCGTCGACTGGTTATCGATCCGAACGGTATTGTCGTCGTAATATCTAACGCGAGGACCCCCGTACCCCGAGCGACGCGAACGGCCGTGAGAGGGGCAGCGCGTCGAAGGTTCCGGCGGATCCGCGAACGTCTCCCAATGCGGGACGGACGGAAAATCGGCAAGAAGAAAAGAAAGCGGTGGAAAAAGCGGAAAAAGTTGACAAAATTTTCCACAGCGAACACATCCCGTTAATGTAGATGGTTTGAGAGCGCATGTCCTGCCCCGGGGATGCTGGGCCCCGAACAAGATAAATCATAAAAGGCATCTGTTCCTGATAGAAGACTCGTGTAACTTTGTTTCCACTAGATAACTATTTCATCTTACGGTTATCACCGTCATAAATTATTAAAAATACCGAAGAGAAATCAACTTATCAAATACACTCCGACTCGACACATCAAAATTCAATTTTCTCATTTTTATAAATTTTTTAATATTGTGCTTTTATATTTTAGGATGCCTCCTTTTTCTCCTTTTGTTTCTTCTCCTTCCTTGGCTGCGGAGCATAAGTTAGGTTTCCCTTACCCTCGGGGATCGCGGGGGAGCTTCTTGTTTTCGCTTGCGGGATATTCCGGCGTCGTTCTCCCTGCTTCCGGGGAAAGGCTCCGGGGAAGGAAATCCCGAGCCGAAAATCCCTTTCCGGTTCTCCGACAGATCGCCGCAGCACCGGTGTTGTCGGTTGTCGCGGACGCCCCGAATGTTGTAATTAACAACATCGAAGTGAAAGATCTTTTTTTTTTTTTTTTTTTACAATTTTCTGCGCCCGATGAAACCTGCGGGAAATGATTCATTTTATTTAAGGGATGAAATGGTTTCAAGGGTTGTTTTTCACCCCATCATTTTGGGGAGGAAAAAATTGAAAAAACTTGTTTTTCACTGATGAATACAATTCAACGATGGGTTTGCTGCAGTTGCCTCATCGATTTTTATCCGAACTGATTTTTGCAGCTCCGGGTTTTCGGACTCTTCCAGCCACGTTTCAAACAATGAAACCCTTAAAATTACGGGAAGACGGAAGACAAAGGACGTGGAAAGTCGGAGAACAAGGAGAACAACTAAATCTATTAAAGTTAAACCCCCATCAATTATGTACATCCCCTTGTAAACTGCAGACAACAAAGGAGAGGTTTCGGCAGATACTTTTCAGATAGTTTCAGCAAGTTCATTGAAAGGTTTGAGCCGTCGGTTTCCTAACGAGCAATTTGCTGTGAACCGATTTTGACTTATAAGAGTTAAAGTAAGGCCTGTTGCGCGGACATCCATCAATGGGTGTCGGATACCTAAAAAGTTCCTGCATTGTAAAAATTCGGGCAGAATCGCTCCGTCATGGGTACGTCGATGGGCGACGAGCAGACAGAGTCTAACATCCGATTGCGGCGCCTAAATCTCATGGGCCGAAGCAGCATTCGGCGGCAGCGACAGCTTGACGTGTAAACAGATATTGGTTGGTGGGGAATTGTAAAGGCCTCAGAGCAAGGCGTCGGTGGTTTGCATCGGCCGAGGGGCAAAAAATTAATCCGACTGTTATTTGCAACAGCGAAAAAGGACCGTTTTCCGCGCCGTGAGGAGCAATAAATGCTGCCGTGTTTGCTCGTGGCATTTTTTTTCGCGACTGCCTAAAAGTGACTTAGGGGGGGGGGGGGGGGGGGGGGGGGGGGGGGGGGGGGGGGGGGGGGGG
>JAOWBB010000013.1:2357025-2375950 GCA_028565995.1 Ricinus marginatus
CCCCCCCCCCCCCCCCGATGGAAAATGTGGCGAACCTACACATTTCGCTTTTTAAAAGTGGAAAAAAACCGTAGAAATTTCCTCGGCCGAAAGTCACCGCTCCATTTATTCGCCGCCGCTACAGGTTCCTTCGATTTATCTGGTTAACATGCAGTCACGAGCGACAGATATATCTTCCTTCACGGGATTAACGAGGAGAGAAGCTGAGAAAATGCAGGGAAACTGCTCGAGATAGGCGAACCGTTCGCATTTATCTGCCCGTAACAATGTGTCAGGGAAGGATGTGCGAAAACGGCAAGGTCGCGCACAAAACGGAAAGGCTAAAAGCGTTGAAACCATCCTGTTTCTGATGATCATCCGCTCTCAGGATTGCGCGAAAAGTAGGTGCCAGTCTAACGCACAAGGTACGCAGCTTAACCGGCGGCGGGGAAATCGAAATTTAGGTAAGAGAGCGTGTGACGTGTGAACAACCGAAAGATTCTTCAAGTGAACATGCACAACATGACTGGTGCCACGTCGGATAAAATGACTTGCCTTTACCTACGAAACAGGGATCCGGTACTTCATAGTTTTCTACTCCCCTTTTGAATTTTTATACCTGGGAATTTCTCTTTTAAAGCCGTCCAAAGTCGCAGCCAGAGATCTTTTTGTGTTGTTTTTTTATCCGATAGCGCGGCCTGCGATAACGCTCAATCCGAGGGGTGCCGGATAAGATTTTCGCATTGCCTCAAGTATCGCGCTGTTGGCAATGCCGAGTTTCGGTTAGCCGCAGATATAATCTCCATAATTTATGTGATTTTGTATGTCCCGCGTAATTAGTTATTCAGACAGCGTAAAAATTATATGTTTCAATTATTTTACAACGTCTACCTGCCATATCCCGCTAATTGCCCCAAAAGGTTTGATTGCTTTTTGTCTAAGGCGTGAGCGAAAAGTAATTTTTATACCGAAGGGAGGGCGCAGGGGTAGAAATCTAATCTCCAGAACTTGTCTAATACGGAAAGTTGTCGAGGATCGATAACTAGTTTCCTGGCTGGAAGTTCTCGTCGTTTTCGTGACATCTCTCACCCCGATCATTATCTTATAATGCTCATTACGCCCTTCAACATTTGCCGGAGCATCCGTTGATTTCGTCAGGGGTGGTGGGTTTCACTCTCTCCGCAGCCCCCCGCATCCCTTCGCGCTCTCGCCGCAACGCCCATTCACCCCTAATGTTTAACAAACTTGAATTAGACGGTGTTTACTATTTCTTACTGCGCCACGAGCTTTTCCAAGTTGAAAAATCCGCACCGGAAAAGGCTCCGCGTCATTCCCGAAGGAGAGCCGATTTCGAGCGTCAGCACGAATGGAACTCGGTTTTATGAATAATCGTTTTATTATCTGCCCCTGCGAGGGCAGGCGTGATGTGTAGGGCAGGAATTGAGGCAGTTAACCAGTGGCGGGGCATTGCGGCACTGCGGGAGCGCCGGATGCGTTTTTTTTTTTTTTTTTCAGAAAGTCAAGAAAAGAAAATAAAGGAGAGAAGGAAATTTCAACCCTTAGAAAGTCCGCTAGGGGCAGTCATTTACGTTTTAAAATCCTCTTATTGGCGGGAATGACTTCAATGGGGATGTTGTCCGGGGAGATGTTTTATATCAGATTTTTCCTCTTTTTTCGAAAACCTCAGTGGAATAGAATTCGATTCGAATCCAACAAAAGAAACTTCCTCTGGACAATAGCGGAAATAGATAAGGTGCTCGAGATTTACAGATGGATTTCCCGGGAAAAGCGGGCGCGGGGCAAGGAGGCCTTTTGCATTTCCACCCGCCGGCGGGTAACACTCTCCGGGACTTTTTAACTTCCAGAGATGCTGCAGCAATTGCAAAGCGCTGTGACTCACTTCGCAGGGAGGTGGATCTCCTCCAAAAATGCCCGTCCCGCCCGGGATGGGGGGGGGGTAGAAGGAAAGGAAATCCCGGTTTTTCGACCTCGACTGCCCTCGCTGACGAGTAATCGAATCGTTTTCCCGGTCGGAATGAAGCAATATCTCGATCGAGCCGGACGAGAAAGTTTTAAATTTTCGCGAACGGAGGTGAGGCAAAAGGGTCGAGGCCGGAAGGGGAGGGGCTTGGAGGGCAGGCGATGATTTTCCAATTTTCCGAGTGCGATCTTTGACATTTGCTCCTGACACGTCTTTACTTCTTTATCATAATTCAATTCCCATCCAAAGGCATAAATCACACTGGGAAGATAATGAAGATGTGGAGAGAGTGAGCGCTGCTCGGCACGCACCCCATCGATGCGGGGTAAATCCTTCCGCTGCAGAAGGGGTAATTTTCGGGTTTCCGGATAGCTTTCTGGCTGTTTTTATTCGCGAAATGGCCAAGGGCGCGCAGAGACCGTGAAGTCGCTCCTGCGGGAGAGGAAGCGTTAATGTGCGTGCCGATCTGTGTCACAAGCGGTACGGGTCTGTTCGGTACTTGTTTCGGGAAGAACCTGAATGTATAAAAAAAAGGTAAGAATAAGGCAACTAAGGGTGGGCAACCCCCCACCCCTTCCCCGTCCTCCGCAGTTTATCAACAGCTTAAAGAAGCCATTAAACCATCTAAACGCTACTTGAACTCCTGTAGTCAGAAATAAAAGATCAGATTGTTCTTTATTATTGATAGGACTGTTCGTTTTCAAACAATTGTCGTACAGAGGGTACAAAAGGGTGCAGAGGGTGAAAGATCGTTTAAGGGTCAATGTAATAAGTAATAATAGTCTGGGGGTGGATTGGTCACACATATGTTTCTTCAGTTTTATCAATCAGGGGTTGGCAAACTTAACGGCGAAGGGTACGAAGGGAAATTAAATCTGAAGCGGGGTGAGTTTTGCAGATATTTCCACAGGAAGCATCACAATGGGTGGCCATTTTTTCGCAGCTTTTAATTGTTCCTTGCGATTAAAAGAATGAAAATTTACTTGTGATCGAATGCTAATTTATTGGCTGTCGCCCGTTTTTAGCTCTGAACTACTTTAAAAGCTTCATCATGTCGGTCCGTTCTTTTGAGTGACATAATTCGCTAAAAATATTTTTTTTTTCCACAAAACGAATATTGATTCGATTTGAAATTTACTCTCATTCAAATATCGTTAGCACAATTTAATGGATGAACGGAACAATTTTTGTATGTAAAAATAGGAAATTTCGCCTGCAGATAATGCACGTTGAGAAATATATTCGCGTCGTTTGTATTGCGGAAAAAAAAAAAAAAATTACGCGATTATAAAAGATGACGAATGGCAGTAGGCGAACAATTTTGCTATTGGGACCCGCTTAATTCTCCGGTTGCAAATATGTATTTAGAAACAAATCTTTCTCTAAAACGAATATTTATCTAAGTTCATTTCATATTAAAAGTGACGTTGTTCAGGATGATGCCCTTCGTAGGTGCCTGGGAGAACAAAAGCCTTTCATAAAAGGGAAACAAGGAAGCGAAAATTTTCCTTTTTCTCTTTCTTTGTTGTTGTGTTAACATGGGCGGGAGGGAAGCTTTCCCCGGGATGTTGCTGCCACGTCAGATCCACAAACACTTTCCTAACGAACTTCTCCGGCCCTCTCCGCCTGCCTCTCTGCCTCCTCATTCTTTTCTTCTTCCACCGCCACCGTCGACATTCTCCCGTTTTCAATTTTAATTTCTTCTCCACCTTCCTTCATTTATTTATTTTTTCACTCTTCCAGCTTTGATCATCGCTCCGCTTCGAGCCTTCTTCTACCCTGTCACTCACTAGCTCATTCAGACATTTGTTTCCAATGATGGAAATTTGTATTGAAAATTATCATGTTCCGTCGGAGGGCTTTGCCGCAGATTAATCGCTTTTCCTGCATGGAAAAGGAGATTTTACATTTTTCATTTTATTAACTTTCTTTCTTTTTCCTTCCCCCTCTCCTCCCCCCCCTCACCCGGGGAGGATTTTCTCTGCGGCGTTAATTCCCCAAACAATGAACCGGACAATGCCGACTTTTCCCGCCTCTCGCGGACGAAGAAAAACCTGAAACCCCGCGAATTTTCTCGTCCTGTTCCTTCCGTTCGCCGCAGAACCGGCATCGGGCGGCGGTTCTACCGAACGGCGACGGCGATGCGATGCGTTCCCTAAAACGATGTTCCTCGTCAAATTTGTCGTCTACGTTCGCTGATCAAATGAAATTCCAGCGGAACTCATTTGTGCGACTTGGGCGTCACCCCTTTCCATAAGACAGCTGGGAATTTTCGTTTTCCTGCGAAAATTCTCTCAATCCTTCCCCTTGGGCACCCGAGCAATTAACCTTTGCAACCTTTCCGTGCAAAAATCCGAATTTCCCACAAAATCGACGTTACTGACCCTTCGTCCCTTTGCACTGCTGCGCTTATTGTGTGCCAACGTAAAAATAATAAAAAAAAAAAAGCCGAAGATAAAAATCAGTTCCTTTTTTTCCAATAATTTTCGCCGCGAAGGGAAAAAGGGTGGAAAAAACCCTTTCTTAAAGGTTGTTTTACCATATTTGATGATACAATTGACATGAAAATTTTTTTGGGAGAAAAATAACAAGAGAAAGGAGAATGACATAACGAATTAAAGCCAGGTAAACATAGGAAGAGCGAAGACGAAGGGGTAAAAGGGGTGAAAAAGGGGTGAACAGGAAAGGCTCCCGCTGATTAGCCCACAATGAAACCCATGTCTACACGGTGGTTTAATGCTTAATATACGGCTTCATCCCCTTCCCGGCGTTTTGACTTTTTCCCAAATATTATCTGTTCCGAATCAAAATATTTTTTCATCCCCTTCGGCTGTGACTGGTTAAGGGATGATGAACCGATTAAACGAAAATTTTTCCCCTTTTTCTCGGCATGCGATAGCGATTGCCGGTAAATTCGCGAACATCTATAAATGAAGCGCGCGGAAAAGGTGCGAACGGTCACACCCGAAAGGCAAACCATAATTTCGAAACTGCGCCGGAAGCAAGACCCAAATCCTGCTGTCACTGGCGTCTCGGGCTCTCTCGCGCGTCCTTTCCGGTCGTGGCGAGAGCCACGGCTTTTCTTCCGCGGATCGCCCGCCCAGTCGGCGTGCTTTCAGGCACGGCTCCGAGATTCCTCTGCAGCGGTCCCGGTGCAGCGAATCGACATCCGAGGAGACGTTGATGGTTTGAATTATATCTTGTTTTAATATCGCTAGGGGAGGAAATGATTGTACGTTCCTGAAGGAATATCCTGAAAATCCATTGTCGATATTCCTTTTTGTCTGGAAAGTTATTCATTGCCGCAGCAGATGTTTGCGTTTCCGCTTCGAACGCCCATCGCCTCCTCTCCCTGCAGAGAGAACCCCGACTTTTCAACTGCTACACCTCTTTTATTTTTTTTTTTTTTTTTTTTTTTTTATTAGTTCGTTAGCTTATCCGCTTCCCGGCACCGAACCTTCCGCAGCGGAGATTCCGAGTCTGCCTCGCGAAAATTCGCCCTTCGAACGAAGCGACGACTTCGCAGCAACAAGTTCTTCACCCCCGTTCGCGCGGCCTCTTCAACGATCCCCCCCCCCCCGAGCCACTTGCCGGGCAGATCGTCCGCGCTCCCATCCTCGGGGTGAATCCCCGAAAAGTCGCAGAGGGGAGGTCGGCCATCGTTATTAACCGAACTCATTACGTATGCAAATTTTATGTCCGATTCGAAATATGCAAAGCAAAATCGAGCGACAACTCGGTTTTCGTGTTTTTTTTTTTTTTTTCCATCCGCCGTGGAAAACGTGCGGATAACCGAGTTGGAAGAAGGAACAACAATTGAGACATCATTAACCGACCCCTGGAAATCCCGAACACAATACGGGGAAGGAGAGAAAAAAATAAACGGAATTCTCCAGGAACCTCCAGAGGAATCTGACAACAATTGGCTGATTGAAACGAGGCAGAAGTTGTCTGTCAAAAGATCAGATTTTGTCATATTATTAACGTGTCCACGGTCCAGCATCACAATAGGCATCCTCCATTGTTACCGGTTGCGCGGATCCCTCGGCGCATGCTGAGCTTATGCCCCGCGCGGTTTTCCCCTCGCTCGCGGCCGTGCATTCCCGTCTGGCCGTTTTCATCCCTTTTCCTTCCGCTTGCTGCGCCTTTCGCATCCTTGCGTTTTCGGCGTCCTACCCCGTCTGCCCTTTCCCCTTCCTTTTTTTTCTAACCGCTCCGGTATTTACAATGCAATTTTGAACAAAAGATGAAATCGTTTGTTCTCAACGACTTTACATCGCTATTATGGACTCTTTAAAATTCTACTTCCGCTCTTTCGACTTTTCTTCTCGACAATAATCAAAAGGCATTTCATTAATTCCGTTTTTTCGAATTAGCATCCTCTCGTGCTTAGCTTTCCTCCGTTCGGATATCGATATGAAGAACTTTTTTTTTTTTTTTTTTTTTTTTTTTTTTTTTTTTTTTTTTTTTTTTTTTTTTTCCCGTCAAACAATGTGCAGGAATCTGAAAGAAAAACCCAATTGAATAAATGGGAATCGTTAACCGATGACTTCTGATTTCTCTTTGACTCCTTTGGCGGATTCTCCGATTGCACCTAACTGATGGTTTCTTCACAAGTCAGTGAGCCTTTTCAGCTCTTCCCCGCGATAATAGGGGACCCCCACGGCATTCCGCCTCCCGAAGAGTCGCTCCCCGCTGGAACGTTGGAATCTCCGGGAAGCGTTGCCCCGGCAAAAAAGTTCCAGGGCAGCAGTTTCGCAGCGTGACAATACGAGGAGAGACGTCGAATGACGCTGAATGAGGCGCGCGTCTCGCGGCATCGGTTTCGGGTCCGGCCCGGGATTCTCGCTCGTCGGATCGGAAATCGCGGATCGTTCGCCCCCGCCCCGGCGATCCGTGTAAAATTCAAATTTCCCGCCGCGGCCGCGGCGGGTAATTAAATCTCGATTTCTCGCGGTCGAAAGCTCGGAAGCGAGCGCGGGTAACTTGGGGGAAGACAGTAATTCCGATGTCACGACCCCCGGCGAGGGGAAGAAGTGCTGGGCCATTAAGCTAAGAGCCAAGCCGAGTCGATCACTGGAACGGGGTCGTTTCCAGCTAAAAGCATTACGCGGGATTATCTCTTGTTAAGCACTTATGACGTCACGGGGGATGGATGCCTCGGCGCGAGGACTCGGTTCCGGCTCATTGTGGGCTCCCCGCCGCGCCTTCCAGCAGCCTTTCGCTTTTATTGCGGACCTCGCTCCGCTCCCGTTAACCGCCGTTCGTTTTGTTCCGGTTCCCCGACGATTGCTCTCCGGGCGCGGGCAACCCATCATTACGATTTTTTTTTTTGCGTTTTAGCCGTTGAATAAAATTATCCTTCGTCTACTCCCACCTGGAGACCTTTCCGGCGCCGGTTGAAGATAGTTTTCCGGAAGGGCTGCGGAAAAGCGCCTTCCCGAAAGCCTCTCGCGGCGATCGCGCGGGAACCGCGGGCATCTGCGCTCCGGCGGAAAAGCGACGTCATTCACACGGGACTGGGATTACGCGTCGCGTGAACCTTTCGCCGGAATGGAATATGAATAAAATTAATAATCTCACATTCATAAAAATCAATTGAAAATTACAAAAGCCCATCCTTAAATCGAATCCCCTTTTGTCTCTGTCAGTTCGTGCGGAAAGGTCGAGCCTCTCGCCCATAATGAGCAAACGCTGGTGCGGACTCCGGCGGAAAAGGGTTCCCGGGTCCAACCTATCAATATTCATTGATTTTGAAGGGTTTTGACAGTTGAGATGTGTTTTACAAAGCGGAAAAACAATAACATTTCAATTCACATTAAAAATCGTGCGGGATCGTAAAAAGATTGGCGGGAAATTTAAATTACATAAACCTGAGATCGTGCGAGGGCTTCCCGCGGGGCATTTTCCGTTCCAGAAACAACCTCGGAGAAGGTTTCCGATTAAGATTTGGCGTCCCAAAGCTGTCACATTCACATCAGAAAATATCTTGAGAGTCAATCGTATGTACGCAGATGTAAAATATATTTTTCCTCTCCTTCTTTCGTTTGGGTTATTTTAAATGGAAGGAGTATTTGGAGAGTAGCGACAATTGTTTTCGTGAAACAATTAATTTTTTATAATTGTTTTAATGGGGATGAAAGAGGTCGTTCAGAAAGCAGGGGCACGAAAAGCTCTGGAAAAGATTTTTGGGGCGGTTTTTGGCCGCGTTCGGTTGGACGCAAAAATAATTAATCGTTGATACGTTCAGAGAGCTTCACCGGCACTTTGGCGCGGCTTTGAAGTAATAAATTTGTAATGCCGCGGCATGCAATGAATATTCCAACCCGCGATTTCCCTATATATTTCGACCTTCGAAGCTCCTGCATTACATTATCATATTATACGGTCCGAACCAATCCGCTGGATGAAGAGGAAGGTGAGTCCTTCCCGAATCAAGCACCCTTGGAAGCTGCCGTCCTGTGCGCGGATTTAAGACCGTCCGGTAATTTTCGTGGCTCGGGACCGGGAGACGAAAAGAGCAGCCTTTGTGCGGGGGTGCAAGGTGCTCGATATTCGCGTTGGTTCACGTTCGGACGGATCGCTCGGAATTTCGGAGGC
This sequence comes from Ricinus marginatus, assembly GCA_028565995.1. Taxonomy (NCBI): domain Eukaryota; kingdom Metazoa; phylum Arthropoda; class Insecta; order Psocodea; family Ricinidae; genus Ricinus; species Ricinus marginatus. The sequence continues at coordinate 2,365,586 of JAOWBB010000013.1, forward strand.
TTGCCGATGCGCCGGTATGGAAATCGCGGTGTCGAACCGTCGGAAACTCGGGGCAGATTCGGTCGTTCTCGAGATCTACGCCGGGGCACATCAATCTCGGGAAAGACACCAAATACGACCTCCACGGGACAGAAACAGACACTGCGAGGAAGACGATCCGCAGCTGAAATTGAACGCGATAAGTGCGGTCTAACCGATAGGACACTGCCGATAACCGAACGAGTTCCCACAGTATCGTGAGAAACCTGTTCGCGACAGCTTTCTTGTCTTCCGCGGGGTCTCGTGGGGAACGGGGAGGCGGTGGTCGAGCTGGTTCCGAAGCCTTTTTCGCCGAGGAGCTGAAAATTAGAGTGGGAGAAAGCGAAAAGGAAAAAAAAAAATAATAAATAAATAAATAAAATAAAATCAGACGACATAAATTATACAGAAAAACTCCCGGGGAGGTGGAGGAAGCGTTAGGTAGCATGGGGGTTGTTTTATAACTCAATTTCCATGCAGGCAACCCCACCACGGTGTCACTTCACCCTTAACATAGCAAGCGTTGGAACAAATCTTCATTATCGTCCCAACTCGTGTCATTGTTTCCAAACGCACAACCGCATCCCGGTGTCCTCCTCGAGGTTACCTGCCACGATTCTTCCCTCTGGGAACCCGTAAAATTGATACCTCGACTCAAATATTTGACTTTCTTCCGCTACCCGATCAAAATAACCTTTTCATCCCTGTGATTTATGAGGTTCGTTACCCATTTCCACTTCCTTCCCCGTCTAATTTGAATCGGAGATTCCTTTTTCCGCGATTCTTTATCCGGTTCGCGTTCATCAGCATACTGGAATGTGTTCCGGTGGACCACGGGGCAACGCATTTGACCTAACCCGCGCTTATTGGTGAACGGGCTCGCGCGACACTTGCAGCTTCTTCACGTACTTATGAAGATCGATTGCGGTGGTTTCGCAAGAGGCTCGGCTCTTGAGGCACGTCGAGACTTCCGGTGGTTAGATCCGGCAGTTCTCGGGAGCTGCAATTTCGGCGACTTCGGAGCCGCTTGTCTCCGTCCATCTCTTGCAGCCATCACTTGCACCTTCTGGAGAGGAAGAAAAGGAAAAAAAAAAAAAAAAATATCGAATTTTAACGAAGCGCAAAACCCACCATTCCGCCGGCGGTTTTTCACGTTAGACGGAAATCCCTTTTCATGCGAACGTCCCTCACACCTCTCGTGCGCGCATTACAAGCGGGAATGCAGAAGTTCCCTGCCGTACCTCTCATTGTTTTAGCCCGGGTGTGCGACCTGTGTTTCTGGTGTGTCCCTCGCCGTCCAATAATGGAGGAAATGACGAAAACAAAAGAGGCAAAATGGTCAGCGGCCGCGGAGGTTATTTTTTTAATTACAAGACGGCAAATGATAATTGGAGCAGAAAAAAGGTTCGTTGTATAAAAATACCTTTTTTTGGTCCTTCTAACCATAACCCGATTAACGGACAAAAACTGTCAATGCGTTTCCGTAGTTCACACACAAAACACTTGGTTTAGGTCATTTTCTCAGGTCAAACTGTCAATCTTTCCGAGGTCCCGTTGACTTTTGCAAAAGACAACATTATCATAATTTTTTTTTTTTTTTTTTTTAATGCACACATATATTTACGGCTGCGTATAAATATAACGAATTGCGAATAACGCGACAATTGAAGCAGAATCATTATTAAGTTAAAAAGGTTTCAACCTTTTCGGGTAAATAGGTAATTTCATATGTAAATTAGCGTAAACGGTAAATTTTGCAGAACGGAATCGTTAAAGGTTTTTCCGGTGGTCGGACCCTTCGGAGATCTGACGCGCTCCTTTCCTTCCCTGCAGAGACAGGGAGTGGGTCCCTGCGTTAGCATCGCATTCGGAAGTCGCCAACTTTTATTGTTCGCAGCGGATTTGCGGATTAAGGAGCGAAAATATGCGCGTGCTGCTGATGTCTCTCAACAGTTGCCGAACACCCGGCTCCGTTTGCCCGTGCCCCACTCTGACGCGGCTTTCGCGACGGGCGGAAAAATGAAAAAGTAAAAGGCTTAAGGGCATTTGAAAATTCGCGATTCATCGTGCCCAAAAAACTGTTTTACCCGAGGGCCTCTGCTGAAAGAGGAGATCCGGGGAACGAGTTGAAAGGCTTCGTTCGGCGACGCATCGGTTTTTGCGCGCATCGGGGAGAGAAAGGTTGAAGGAAATAAACCTGGAGGGACCGGGATGACGCGGAAATCCAAATGGCGGAAGTTCCGGCAAGGGGAAAAGAAAGATGGGAGATGGAATAAAAATAGGGAATCCGAGGAGGGGCGAGAGAGAGAGAGAGAGAGAGAGAGAGGAGAGAGGAAAATGGAAAAAAAAGGGCAAATAAAACGGGGGGCAGGTTCTTATGGAGGAAAAAAAAAAAAAAGGCGAGGGGGAAGGCTCCGCTCTCGAGAAAAGGATTTTAAAATTGTCCCGGAAAAAAAAGCAGAAGACAATGATCGATCGAAGAAATTTTTTTTTGCCCTCTCCGGGAAAAAGATCCTTTTAGATTCCGGGACTAAGATTGTTGATCCGGAGGGATGCTGCGAGAGAGAGAGGAACAGAGAGGGGAAACGGTGACTCCACCCCAATTCCCGCCCGACGTTTATTCCACGACGTTCACTGATTTTCAACCCCGAACACTCCAAATGTATCTCGGGCAGTGTTCACCTCGCTTTCTGTTTTACTTGTGCAATTCTCAGTTAACAAATTTTTATCTATCAGATTTCGCTTCTTTACTGATTCTCTGCGTCCGGACATAAGTGAAATCGAAAATATTTTTCTTTTTTTTTTCTTTTTTTTTTTTTTTTTTTTACCTACTTCCGCCGGATAAAACATCAAAGATAAGTCCGTAGCGAGGAAGCGCTTTAGGAGGCTGCGGTCTCCCAAATCGTGCCTTCTTCCACGATTTTCTCGCTTGCCTCTCGATCTCAGGGAACCTTTTTTTAACGGCGATAATTTTCTTTGCAGGCGATAGCAAATAATCGTGTAAAAGTATGTGCAGTTCAGGACTCGGTTTTGTGAGAAAGAAATTTTTTAGGTTTTGCCGAAACGGTTAACGTTAGTGCGAAAAGCCGTGGAAACATGATTCGGTTATGCGGAAGACAGGGGGATGACGTTATTTCGGCACCCGAAGGGATATACAGGGGTAGGTACAAGACACGGATTTTAACATTGCCCGCGGAGTATGAATTTAAGGTAGATCGGAGGCTTTCAGGAAACTCGACAGGTCTGATTTATTCGGATGACGGAAGGATGGATGGGTGGACGGAAAATGTCTTGCGGTCCTTTGAGAGAGTGAGCGAAGAAGATCTCCCGTAAAACGGATGGATGTCGAAGCAAATATTTTGAGTTTCCGATTCATTCACTGGACCCTGTTTTCGGTGGAGATCTCAACTGTGGCGATCGTTAACTCTTTTACGTAAACAATTTTTAAATAATAGATTTGATTCATGAAGCTAAATTTATGAAAGAAATCTCTGTAGAAGGGAAAAAATTCCACCTTTGTTAAACCTCCATTGTTTCAATAATAATAAGTTCGTATGCTAATACTTTATTAAATCCGGTTGCTTAAATACTTTTCGAGATATCGATCGATGAATCGAAGAAAGGACTCGTTAAAACGCCTCGAATGAGAAGGAAAAAAAAAAAAACGACGAACGAAGCTCGATCCGGATTATCGGTGTGCATGACTTTCCGCTTAAAACGAGAGCTCGGATTGTGACTAACGTCTCCGGCCTGTGAAATCCGCGTTTCGGTCCTGAAAAGGGCCTCAAACGCTGCGGAGCCGCATCTCCCGGTCGCTGTCACCCGCCACGATATTCTACCCCGACCGCGCATTGTAAGTTCCGAATTTGCGGCCGAGGCGCTCAATGAAGATCGGACCGTCAAAGGGACGTCGCAAAGATATTCGGAGATGATACGGAGTCCGCCACCGGCTGTCAAAGAGCCGGAATATTAAGAAAAGTTGAGGGGAAACTTCCGTCAGGAGTGTAAATGTAATTGGATAAGGTCCATCGGCAACAAAAGGAGCTGGAAAGGTTGTGGGCATGGATGAGACAGTCTCGAAACCCGACACCGCCTCTTTGAATTTTTCAGGTGGCGAATAACCTGCATTGTCTTCGGATCCTTTTTCCAGGAGTTTGGATTTTTCTCGTTTCAGCGATGTGAAAGATCCGATTCCGAGACCGAAAGCCGGGACGGAGGCGGATAAGCCCGAGCTCTGTAAAAGCCTCCCGAAATCGGATAAAGCCGTCCCGGTTGCCATTAATCACTTTCCCGATGTAAGGAACGAAATCTCGGAGGCCCCGGGATCTCTGCCGACCTCTTCCGGGGGGGCGTGGGGAAAAGCATCGAATCCGTTCAGACGGGTGTAAGGCGATACCTGACTCTGCCAGTGTCCCGTAAATGGCGTTTTTGCTGCCATAAGCGCAAAATGTCCGGTGTTACGTTCCGAGGATGGTCGAAAGTGAATCACTGCTATTTGCAGATGACTTGGGATTGTTTTGTTTGTTGTTTCTGTTCCCACCAACACCTCGAATGTCAGAATATGCCGTTGCCCGCGCAGATGTTGCCACCGCAGCGTCCGATTCAGTCCTTCTCTGCCACCTCCGGACGAAATTTCTTAAGATCGTTGCCTTTCATTTCGATGGTTCTTGTGTCGGGTGTTGCGATGAGGAAACGATTTTGTCTTAGGTAAGTTCTGGTCACCTCCCCTGGAAGACCGCAATCCGCTTTAAACCCGGTGAATATCATTTCCTGCGGCGTATCCTGCCCGAGATGAATTTCGTTTTTTTTGGAATGCAAATATTTCTGCAAGTGCATTTTTCTTTTTTTTGCCGCATTCTCCACGCATTGGGTTGTTGACATGGAACTGCTTTCGGTGAATGCATTTTAATTCTCGAACTGCTTCTTCAGGTTCCGGTGCTGAATCCGATAATTGCGCATTGAATTGATTGTCTCCTGGGAAAGTTGCTTGTTTTTTTTCCAACCGCATTTTCAAAATCCGTACTACACGTAAATGAATTTTCCCGGGCGCAAAAAGTCCCGGTTTCGACGTGAAGAATTAACATTGATGCGTGGTGTTAAATCACAACCGTGCCTATAGATTATTGAGGGTTCAGCGTTTAATGAAATATACAAATAAATATAACTGAATGTTTCCTGCCAAGGTACGTGAGGTAATCTAGAATTTTTTATACGATGTAAGTAACTGGAAAGGAAGAGGATCCACCGGGTAGGGCGGTTTCTTTTATTATACCCTGAGAAAACATTTGCAAAGGGCGATAGTCCGTGCACCGGGGAACGCGGTTCCGTGAACCTTATCAGGTGCGAATAATGTGGTGGTACTCTAATTTGAAAACACGTTTAACATTTCAGGAAGTAGCGACGAAGGGGAAATTGACGGAGAAGTCACAACTCAAAGCTCTGAGGAGGAAGAGGAGGATTTGATGGACGAAATGACGCGGGGTCCATCCAGGGATCCTTCGGAATCCGCGGAGCACCTCGGGGTCCATCGCGGCAGCGCACTCCAGGATCTGACGACGACGACCACCTCGACGACGACGAGAGCAAAGGAAGAGGAAGAATCTCCGAAATCGAAGAAGGACGCGAGCTGGAAGATATCGGAAAATTCAATTTCCACCAGCGGCACTCCGGACTACTCCCCGAAAAGAAGCCTCGAGGACCCGGATCAAAAGAAGGAAAAGGCGGAGAATCTGTCAACGAAAATTCTTCCGCAGGACCCGGATGGGGATCAGAGACAGCAGAACGTGACATCGAATCGCTACAGAATCACCAGGAATGAACGGGACGAACCGGTTTGGCCGAGGCTGGGCTCGGACCACGGGGATCAGTCCTTTCTACCGATCCCTCAGGAGCTGAAGGTGAAAGACGGCGGTGGGGGCGTGTGGGCAAGGGAGAACGTGCCCAAGGGAAGGAGATACGGACCATTCCTGGGAAAGTGGGTGCTGGAGCCCGTGGACCAGCAGTTCGCCTGGGAGGTAAGTGTTTTTCCGTCTGTTCTTTTAAGCACGCTGTTGGAACGAAGATGAAAACGGACTCGGATAAGGAGATTTACGAAGGTGGGGATCATCCCCCATCGGAAGCATCAAATGCTGCAGCGAGTAATGACCTGAGAAAGATTCCCTCAAAAAGTTTTATCCGCGAGGGCAAATTGTCGGATGTCGGTGCTTATTTGGCGAGTTAAGTTTTCGTACTTGTCAAAATTCACGGGAGAAGCGATGAAGAATAAGGGAAAGGAAGTCGCTTTTTGGGGCGAGAAAGGAAAGGAAGGCATATTTTCGAAGAATGCGATCTGCTGCCACGGTTTTCAACCCCATTTAACTGGATAATCCCGCAAAAGCGGTGTAAAATGTTTTTTTTCCGCATGAAAGACAGAGGAAAAAAAAAAAAAAAAAAAAAAAAAAAAGGCGAGAATTAGCTTTGTTTCGCAAATGCCACGTCTTACGTGAAATGCTTCGAAACTTCGACGCCATTTCTTTTTGTTTTAGGGATGCCGTCTGCGAAAGGCAATAAGCTGAGCTTTCACATTTTGCGTTTCCTTTCCCTGTGCTTACGCCGTTAGGTTGTACACCCTGCGGTAGCGAAACCAGAGGCTTCCGTTATTCGGGGACCGGCGTTGTATTTCTAAGGTCGGGATAACTTAAATTCGATCTGCTTCGGTTTACTGCGTTGCCCTAATTCTGTGAAACGGGCATTATAGCTAATCGTTGTGAATGCCCATTTATAGGTCATTGATGAACTTGCAAAATTGCTGGCAATCTTAAAACCAGTTTTTTGCCCAGCAAAAAGGCTGCGAGCTGCGCGCGACTCTGCGATCGTGCGTTTTGCTGACGCCTCACCTGACGGGGACGAATTTTCCGTCCGGGCGGCCTCTCCCTCTCGCACCATTGAGGTGGTCGGCCTGGCCGTGCAAGCGCGAAACCTGCGGCCGCAGTGGGATTCCTCTTCGAGCTGCAGGAGCCCGTCGAAGAGCGTTCGCGGTTTGCGAAAAAAAGGGACGATGAATTTGTTCGCGGGGCCCGACGTCGAAAGATCCAGAGCGCGTCGGTGTAAAACTCGCGCCGACACGAGGATGTGCCGCAGGAAGAAATGGAAGAGGGTTTGCCGCTCTAAATTGCTGCCGACCCCACTTGCCACCCCTCTCTGAAAGCTCACATCGGCAATTAAGCACAAGAGCCCCAAAATCACTTTTCCTTTCTTTTTTTTTTTTTTTTTTTTACCTAAGACGTTAATGAAGGAGATAAAATCTTAATTACATCATTACATGAAAAGTGTGTGAGTATGATTGCTGCGGAGTGTTGGGGCACGGAGGTGGCACGGGATAATGGATGAGAAACCGCCGCGGCGACCACCCGCGTCCGTCATGCAATCTTCTCCGTTTTCGATGCTTTTAACCGAAGAAAAACCTCGTCTCCGTGTGACGGGAAGGTTTTTGCTAATGATGTCACTATATCAGTGTCGCCAACCGTGAAAATGGACACGCGCCACTCGCACAATCGCCCAGATAGCGAGACCAATCCTCCGCTATAAAATTGATCTCGCTCTCTTTGCCGCCGTCACGTATCCCATTTCCGGCTTTATTGCCGCTCGATTGGCAGGGTAGAGATCGCTCCTCCCGCGGGGGCCCTTAATCGCGGGCCGTTAGACGCGATTATTCATTAATTGCATTGGTATTCCTTCTGCCTCTGGCCGATTTGGCGTATTGTCTTTGTTCGAACGCTTCCACGTTTGCTGCAGGGAATCTAATAAGCGGGTTAACCGCTTTCGAACGGAGGCCGGCCTCGTTTTCGTTTCCTATTTCGCCGCGTTCCTCGAACGGTTCCTCTCGCGTATCCCCTCGGTTTGTTGACGCACTCCCTTCATTAAAAAAAAAAGGAAAGATTACGTTCGTGGAGGAACAAAAGGCACTTCCTCGGGGAAAAAGCACTTCGACGTTGCAGGGAAGGGAAGAAATCTCTCGATTGGGGCACGCGGAGAGAGAAGTGCCCGGACGGCTGCGTGAGGGCCTTCCGTCCGCAAAGTTACACTTGCCGGTCTCAAGATAATTCACTTAGTGTGTATTCAACCAAAAGTCAACGGAAGAATATATAATCAACGCGAAAGGGGCAAGCGGTGTTTACTCTTCGGTTGCCGAAGGACCAGTACAAATACTTCTTACAGTTCAAACACGGAGTTAATTTTGCAAAGTTTCATTCACCACATATGCTTCGCGTCAGAGCCTCCGCGATCCCTCTGCGCGCACATCCTCGCCCCAAAACACCGAAAACAACCGGGAGAAGCTCCCGCTGTCTTGTTGGTTTTTTGAATTTTACATGCTATTTGTCTATCCCTCAGATTGCCCCTTCGCAACTCGCGGGTGCTGTTATTTAAAGCCGAACCGACCGGTGCTGCCGTTTGCTCGAGACGTGACATCACCCCCTTAGAAATGTGCCTCGATTCGCGTGAGGTCTGAACGGCGGCGAATCATCCTTCCCGCTGATGGAATTGCTATTGCCGAAACGGCGGACGAGGGGAAACAGGACAAGGTGAAAAATGCGAATTTGACCCCAATGTCGAAGAATTCCGCGAGCTTAGGGAAGCGGAACAAGAAGAGGACCATCAGCAGCAGCTGACGATGATCTACGACCTAATAACCGCTGTCCAACAGCGTCAATAAACAGTCGCAGGGGTCCTCCGTTGCCGGGAGTTTTTCATTTCATAATTTACACAACAATCGTCGGTCGTCGCTCTCGAATTACGTCTGAAATTTTTCGATTTATCGACCGAAGGGAGAAGAAAAAAAACCTGTTTCGACCGAGTTTTGGGGGGCACCTCCCGGGACGATCCAAATCGTGGAACGTCGAAATCCGAAGCGGGCGGGAATTAATCCGAAGAACGGCGTCGCGAAGGAAAGATAATTGCGACAGAAGGGGTTGGCAACATTTGCATCACTCATATCATTCTCGCTTAGCGATTCGAGAGCTCGGGAAAGGAAATTTTTCTTCATTTTCTGAATTTTACGAGGAAATCTCGAATCCCGTCGGAGGAAAATGAATTAATATTCTCCGGGATCTCCATCGGGAGCGAGGGGTTCCTTCACGCGGGCGGAATGCCGCGGCAAAAAGAGCGCAGCGGCGTGGTTTTCCTGTCCGGCATCGAAAAGGAAGTCCGAGACGGGGGCACGTCCACTTCATTTGTTTGGAAAATCGAGAATGGGAAGCTCGCAGTCCGAAAAGACCTCGGGTCAGAAAGCTTTAAGAAGTTTCCGTCAGCACTGGAGCTGCTTTATTATTCACGAAACGAGGAAAATTGAATTTTATCGTCGCGAAATCCGAGTTAACGGGAGCCTGGGCAACATTGCAAGTGACAAACAAATTTGGATACGGAGTAATTCGGCAAACCGAGCCGTGAAATTAAACTGCTTGTATAATTAACTATAAGAGAGAAACGCCATGGGAGACCAGTGTTTAATCTACGGTCCAAACTGACCAAAGAAAATTAATTTTTAATAAGGAATATTCCAGAACCGAAATGTCTGCCCGGATACCCTGTGGGATCCGGGAGCGAGATATTCGGGGGAGAGAAAAGACCTGAAAATGGTCGTCTCCGAGGATCCGACGACAGCGTCAGCGACGATGGTTTTGGACCGTCGGAGGCCTCGCGGTTGTCCACCGTTGGCGATTTCTCCTGAAAAACTTTTCCTTTTTCCTTTGCAAAGCTCCAGTCAACATGGTAGGCCGTCGAAGGAAGAGCAAACAAAGAGCCAACGCAAATAGAACATTATCTTCCTCTAACCTGAGTTCTGCACTTGTTTAAATAATTGGTAACAAGTTATGAAAACAAAGGAGCGGAGTGATTAATGATAAAAACGGTTATCATTTCATCCCCCTACCGCCCCCCCGACATTATCTCCTTTTCACCCCCTGCGCGTGGGGGTGGAAAGCAGCGGTTAGGACTGTTTATTTGTGAAACCGGTGAAAATTAGGAAAAAGATAATTAATTCGGGTAATTAAAAAAGAAAAAGTTGCGAAACCTTTCATAAATGTGCGCCGTGAGTTAAGAAAACGTTCGGTTAAGTAGAAAAATTGAAAATTCCTCGAGATAGGGGTTAATCTTAAATGGGAATCAAAATTAAAACTTTTTTTTTTTTTTTATCGTGGCATGGTTTTTGAAGGAAAATTTGTTTTCCACCTTCCTAGGCAGTTCCACCAACCCTTGAACATTTTTTTTCCCTCCGCCGATGATCGTTCGTCCCGGCGAACTTTCCCCGTCGCGAGGATCATCGGCGGTGACTTTTCTGTGATGGTCGTTCGCGGGGGGGGGGGGGGGAGA
>JAOWBB010000013.1:2375960-2386045 GCA_028565995.1 Ricinus marginatus
CCCCCCCCCCCCCAGACCCGGAATTTCGTCGAGCAAGGAAGACAGTTTTAGTGAAAGAGAAGAGAAACTCATTGGCAGGGGAAAAAGAAAAAAAAAAAAGTTGGTTGCGAGAGAGAGAGAGAGAGAGAGAGAGAGAGAGAGGCATTAAAAGAGTAATGTGATCGCTTATGATGGAAATTCTTCTAGTGCTGTCTGTTGAGACAATGGTAGGAACGTGACTTTGCTCTGACTTCGTCAACTGTCTCATAACTTTAATATTTTATGTCCCACATTGTTCAACAGACTCCCATTATTTTAGTTCATTTGACCTCTCCTCTTATGCTTGTTAATTTTTAAATAAATTAAAACATAAGAATCTGGAAAAGTCCGCGCGGTTACCCGGGGGAAGCGAGGAAGCGGAGGCGACCCACACGATGGTGGCTCTTCGATGGAATCGTCGTTAAAAGCGGCGGATCTCCGGGGCTCTTCTTGGAATTCTTTCTTTCCTTCCGGGAAAATGTTGCACACGTGGGTTGATTCCGAGTAAATCCCCGAATGTTATTGCACGTGCCGGGTCACGCTTTACGTAATTCGCCACACCTAACTTTATAATAATTAAAGAAGAGAAAAATTGTTTTCGAGGGAAGAGGGGGGGGGGTGGTGATGGAGCGCGAAGCAGACGATCCGGGTCCCTTTAATATGACCTTGAAAAACTCGAGGGTTCCCCCCCCCCGTCGATCGCCTGCCTTCATTTGCGGGCGCGAAGCGATGATAGTTCGGTTACGCGGTCGTACCTGAGGGATGTTGGGATTTACGGAATGAAAACGGCAAAAGCGCTGGTGATGAGGGAGCTCTGAGCACAGGGCGGAAATCGAACGCGCCCTTACGGTTGCATCCCTGCCGAACTGGAAGCGCGAAAGGCCAAAAATCCCTTCGCGTCTTGTGCTCCGAAAGCGGGCGTGAAGCGGAGGCGTCCGCGGTACTTGACGCGTCAAAATTAAGCGTCGCGAACGTACGAACGCGATAAACGGAAACGGTTATCGTGGCAGTTGGGTGCGCGGATGCGTTGCCCCGACTTCGTCACCCGATTCCACCTGACGGTACTGGCAGCTACTGGAAAAATCGTGATTTTAACAGTGTTTTTAACCCAAAAACAATTAGTTCACTCGACGTGGGTCTCGAAACGCTTTTTGGTGACCTCAAATTGCTGGCGTGGCATCTTCTCGGGCAGTGCCCTCGTATTGTTAAAGTGCTGCACGTTACGCTGAGACCATTGTCATTCTCTCCATGACTCGCTGTTTGCGAGGTCTGACTCACGGGGGACCATGTTTTCCCATCCGGCAACAGTAAACATCTCCGCAAATGTCGACGACTGATTGGGACGTGATGCTTAAGCCATTTCAAATTCAATCTTCGGTAGGCGATGGAACATTTGGGTTCACCGACTTGGGAGCTCCGTCCGAACGCTACCCGCTCGCTCTCGTGGTCCCCCTACGGATTCGAATTACATCTAAAAAAGACAAGCATAATTAATGGCTGCCATTAATGCGGTCTGAATTTATTCCTCCTACTTTTTATGCGAGGGCCTTCCTTTCGGAAGGAGCCTTTGTTCGAAAGGGAGCACTGTCAAGGGGTGTAAATGCCGTGAATAAAAAATTAATTTTATACGACATTAAGAAAAGAAGCGACCCTTATCAAGAGAGGCACTATCTAACGAGATAGGAAGTGTTTGACAGTCGGAACGTGACCGCCAATATGAGTGACCCGAACGGAAGGATTTTTTGTTCGTCTCTGACGGAAAACACGGTTGGATACACCTATTTTGGATGCTTCGTGGGCGATCCGACTGCAACGACTGCCTTCGAAATGTGCCGGAATGCGTCTGAAGACTGGAAAGTCCACGGTCGGGACAAAATTGAATCCAAACGAGAGGAAGGGCGGATGCCGTCACGGCAACAAACCCGGGTTCGAGTAAAAGGCGAACTTTCCTGGTATCCACCGACAGCCGGCATTAGCCGACGACGGCAAGGAAAGGATTGAGTTAGCCATTCGCGACGGTGCTCGCGGCTCCGATGCAGCGTCCGCGCTGACGATGTGCACTCGACTGGCGACAGCATCGGTCGGGGAAAGGGGCAAAAGCGGAGCAGGCCGTTTCCACGAGCGGTTCCTTTCGGTCTCTTCTCCCTCGCTCGCCCGAGCCGAGGGGTTTAATATCACTCGAAGAAGTCGAGTGATCCATTACTCGTGCCCATCCAGGCGCAAACCCCAGGCGGGGCCGTTCGCCCGAACGGATAATTTCCATCATCCGTCCGGCTTTCGTTCGGGGGGTCGAGCCAGAGATCCGGGGCCGCGGAGCGAAATTCCATTGCTGGAGGGTGGGTGCAGGGCTGCCTACCCCTGGCGAAGGAGCGGCTCTCGGGGATGAAGCCGATTGCGAGTCTCCTGGGCAGATGTTGCCCCACATTAGCTCGGAGGGGGTCGCAATCACTAGAGTGATGCTAATTCCACGATCAATCATCTTTTCAATTTTCCGTTTTTTTTCTCTTTTTCCACGAGCATACTTGACTTTTGCCATTTTTTGGCCTTTCCCCTTTCTCTCGGTCGATTCTTTTGTTATCGGCGGGCAAGCACTGGTCTCTTGCGGGCTTCCGTAAGCCTCCTTAAAACCATGCGCGTTCCTTAGGTTTTCGCAAACGGGATCGCTGCAGATTCTCTCCTCAGTCGGGCAAGCTCCGGAATGAAAAAGCTACTTGTTAAAAATTGAGGTGGAAGTTTCGGACGGTAAATTTAAATATTTTACTTGATATTCGCGTATAAGTTGCCAACATCGTGAGATTCGGCCCCGATTTTATTTCGTTTTGACGCACCTACGAAAATAAAATGCATTTTGTGAGTTTAGCCGTACGCAGCATCGGCCGGGTCACGAGATGCGAATCTTACCGGGCGATATGTGGCACTGGACTGCTCTGGGCGTCGAATCTGATAATCGCTGCGGAAATGAGCGTGTTCAATGTAGCGAATTGCAGCCGGGTGGGCAGAACGCGAGACATCTGTCAGGAAGAACGTGAGAGTGTGTCACTCGAGCGTGTTATTCGCGAGGAGAATGCTCGGCAGCGATGATAGAGCACATCCAGCTCGAGAAGTTGCTGGTTCGACAAGTCCACCGTGTCGAAGAATCTAGGAAAAGCATGACCTCCCGGAGCCCGTCAAGAGTCAGCGACGGTTTTCTCGCTGCGGCGATCCGAGGCCCGGGGAAAAACCGCCCCAGATCCACGAAAAGGAAAGAGAAATTAATTATCCCAATTCACCTTTTAAATTCGGGGGTTGAATTCGGTAGATAAATTATCCGATAAGTTAAATATAAAGGGGAAACGTCGGCAGATTGATCTCTTAATTGTGGTGACTCTGTTTCACCCCAGATACTGGCAGAATTGAAATCGATTCCTCTCCTTCACAGGAACACTCTCTTTTTTGTGCTAGATAATAGCTTTGTTCGGGGACGATCCCAATCCCCGAAGGTTGTCAACTACTGAATGAGGAACACAAAAATACAAAGGTAAACCATCTTCTGTGAGGATCATCTAAATCCATTGCTTTATTCCTCAAATGAATTATAACCGGGTGCTAACAGATGTCCTCCCTTCTGTACAGTCGCCTTCTTTATTACGCCCCTTATCGGAAAATTTGTTCTTTTTTAGCCTTTCCATGGACAGTTACGTCCAAATGCCCGGCGCACGGTTGGCAGAATGCAGTGGGATAGATGAACAGTCCGCGTACCGATCCTCCGGATCGTCTTACGCGGCTCCCTCACGATTGATTTATATTGAGCGAGGCGCGAAATGGACGATTTGGATCCTCTTTTGCGGTGCGGGTGTCGTAGGTCGGGAAGGAGAAAGACGTTTTCCGGTTCTGCGGGACGCGTCCTCGCTGCCGGAGGTTTGCAGCTTGGCTCTCCTGCTCGGACCCGCAGAAAGGTGAACCGTACCGTCCGCAAGTGTATCCAGCCATGGGTCAGATTAGCGATATCTCTTCTTTTTTGGGGTTCACACCTCGATGACAATGGCATTTTCTATGGGCTGCCGCTTTTGAAAAGGATTCCATACGTTCTCTCACACCAGAGGTATCTGTAAAAGAACTCGGACTGACAGCGGGCTATCTGTTCACCGGGTAATTGTAATGCGATACCTTGTTGCATGCAACTCCCTGTCCCGACCGTAAGTTGAACGAGCCGCAGCCGGCGCTCGCCTTTTCTCGGCGGCCATTTTACGACTCCCGAGAAGGAGTGTCATATTCCTCGTGTTGAACGTCTTCATTCACATCGGATGAGCCTTTCATGAGTGTTTCCTGTAAATCAACGGCTCATCCTTTCGAACGTCCTTTTCCGCTCCTTCTCCCGCCGGACTCCACGTAAGGGCCGTGCAAAATCCTCCTTCGGGGGACCTTCCGTCGGATTCTGCGGGTTTTCACGCTTCGCGAACCAAAAGGGGATTTTTTTTTACGTCCGCGAACAATGAAAGACGTGCTGAGCCTTTGAGTGGAGGTACCTGGAAACCTTAAAAAGGCGGTTGCGGAGCCGATTCTCGGGGTCATGTGGGACGTCAATTAAGATGACCCTAGAAGAAGACGAATTCCTGCGGGGCACCTTTTCACGTTCAATTTTCATCCGGGGACAACATTGTTGGAGGTGTCAAATTGGGTCACAATGCAACTGCGTTGAATTGTCCTCCCTCGATGAAAAACATGTTTACATCGGTCGTGCGATTTCAATGTCTCTCGACCTGGGAATGCCAACAACCGTCGGAGAATTTATGTCGAATCCGCCCGCGTTTCGGGGGTGGACCGAGCCGAACAAGGGCGACGAGTTTGAAAAATTTTCAGTCTCAGCCATCGGCGAAGGCGAAAGCTCGGGCTGCTGCGGCGGATCGCGTTTCCGCGTTGCGCTCGCGGACGGAAAAGTCTGGGAAAAGCTCGCGGGTCTTTTTGGCGCGGGAAGCAAGAGCGACTCGTTTTCCGGCGAAAAGCTTATTGGAAAAGACCGAGTTTAATGGAAAAGAGCTAATCATGCAAATTCTGCCGGTGGCTAACCACGCCGACGTCCGCTGCGTCGTTTGACGAGAAGCCCGAAAATCGGGATTTTGGCGCTTTTTGCAAACTGGAAAATTTTGGATTTTGCGAATTTTGTGCTCGGTTCCAGGTGACGGGAGGAGCTCTTTCGGCACGGGGGAAATGTATGGGAAAATAATTTTGAAGGGAACTGGAGAAATGATAAATACGCAACCAGAATAAGTGGATAGAGTGATTGAACGAAGTCACGACATCTGGAAATCGTCCTGGAAAAAAAGTAAAGCTGAAATTTACAACGGGAAATCAAATTATATGGGTAATCGATTAACGAACAGTTGTCTGGAAGTTCGCTTAATCACCGATAGGGCTTTTACCTATTCCTTTGGATCAACCCTCGCTCAATCTGCCTGGATTAGGGATAACTTCCTGGAGGAAACCTTTCTCTCCTCCTGGAGGGCTTACCTCGGACAAAAACATTTATTTCCCGCAACCGAAGGGCCTTTCTATTTTTATTGCGTTGCGGAACGTTCAAAAAGTACGAAAGGATTTCCCGCTCGTTTGCTCCGCCTTTCCCCGCCGGAAATAATTCAGAGGCGTTTAACGGAAGACGCATACGAGGAAAAGATCTGGTTACCCGAGGTTTTGGTGCCGCGCCCGCGGAGCTCCGGATTTCGTCCGGGCTGTCGCTTATGTCTAAATGAAAATGCGTGGCATGCAAAACGGCAATTTCGGCTTCGAGATGGGAGAAAAAGTGTCCGAAACCTTTGATTGTCTTGCATGCGTGGCTAGAGCGGAAAAATGGGCAGTGCTCCTCGGGTGGCGTGACGGAGCAGGATTTAGTTAACTATGTGGCAATAAGACATAACAATCGGGTTCCAGCAGCGTCTTGCGCTAACATCCACCAAGCCTTCTTTTCGAGTGCTTTTATACGGTTCCGGGGGTGTTTTAATTTGAAACGCATCTCCGGAGAAATCAGGTCCATGGAATTTGGAATTCATCCCGGCGAAACCTTAAGCTGCCGCCGAGTTCTATACCCGGGTCCGGCTCGCTTTGATGAGAATTCTGTCGGATGGGAGGTGTTGACCGTGAGCTGTGTCCGTCGGGTTACAGGCTCGATCCTTGGTTTTTCCAAATCTGCGCTGGAAGAGCTTCTCATTTTTGAAACGTTGACCCTAGGATTCGTTACACCTTTTGATATTTTTCCTCACGGATAACTTTTTGAATGCCCCGCGTGTTTTAAATAAGAAAGAAAGCATAATAATGGAACTTTCGGATTTTTATCAATAATTTTTTTTTCTCTCCAGAGTTTTTCCAGATCCCAAGTTTTATATCGCTTCAATACGACAAATCCATTCCTCTGCCAGGCCCCGGCAATAAAAGAGAATGAAAAAAAAATAAATAAATAAATAAATAAAAAGAGATTTTTCCTTATTGCCTTTTATTTTACGTCCATCTTTTCTTTCTCCATTGCTAAGGGAGTGTAACTTTTCCAAATCGGGTTCACGGTTCCTGAGCATCTCCTTTTTCTGCCGGGGAAGGCAGAAAAAGGATCCGGCAACGGTAGAGCGACCACGCGGGACGGGATCTTCGTGGGATGCCGACAACCCCGGCAGCCCCTCAGCCTTAACATGCATTACACCTCCCGGGCATCCGGATTCTGTTTCCCTCACTAAAAGACTTTTCTTGCACTCATCCCGGCTTCTATCTGACATTTAGATAAATGTGCGACGTTCTCTGGTTTTCCTTTCAACGTCTCTCCCGGAGTGAAATTTTTCGCTTTGTAAGGTTTCCGTGCTTTAAGGGTAAACTTTTTTGCCTTCCCTCCCCGCATTTCGTCACGTGCGACGAGTTTTCCCTGTCGCCCCGAACGAAAGCTCGGTTCTTTTTTTCGCGGAGCTCCATCCGCGGGACGTGCGCTCACAAAACTCTGCGGCGTCACCGCGAGCGGAAATCTCTCGCAACCCCGGAAATTGCCATTTCTTTGGTTCCCGGGCGGTTTTTGTCGAACGCGGCTGACGGGTCGCAATGCAGTTTCTTCGCCGGCAGCAAGGGATCACGATTGACGGGCAATGTAACGTCGATGTTTCTTACTTTGGCATCCCTCTTCTTTGTCGCTTGCGGATCAGATGAAAATTTCAACGTTTTCTTTTTCAGGTTCACGTACCCGGCAGCAACGTTAAGGGTTTTTGCGATGCCACGCTTGAGCCGTCAAACTGGATGAAGTTCATAAGGTCGACGGTGTTGAAAAATCAAAACGTTAGACTTTTCATCGCTTCCGGACAAGTAAGGCTCTTTCTGACTTCCATCGAGAGGGGGTAGTTGCGTTGTTCTACCTTCCGGTAGAGCTCTCGGTACGAGAGAGAAAAACCAACAAAGCGACCGTAAGAACGAGGGTGTTGGTGTTAAGTTTACATAGCTGCTGAATCATAAATTTGACAGAGGGCGGGCACGATCCTCCCAAAAAAAAGGATCCTTAATGGGGGCCCATAAAATCATTTCGACTCAAGAGTGATTACTTCCGAAATGTCGTGATTTTCCTATGGCATGATATTTAACCTTTTCAATAATAAATAAACATGATAATTATTGTTTTCTGAGGGACTTCTTTCGTGTCACTTGATTAGCCCGTCATTAACGTGACCGACATACGAAACTTGGTCTATCTTCGCCGGGATCGGATCGCAAACGGCTTTAAAAATTCATTTCTCGGCACTTCTTGCCGACGAGACCAATGTCGAAGACCTGTCGCATCTCCCGGTTGGCACACACGAAGGAAAGTGGTGTCGACTGAACTCTGCAGCTCGTTAAACCGCTCGCGGATCCACAAGCTGCGGTGACACGTTCCCGGTCGGATAAACGTGAAGCTTTACGCGGAGGACGGCTTAAGGATTTCGTTTTTCAGGTTCCCGAAATCGCTCTGTCCGGCCGGGTCTGCTGCCGCTTCGCCCGGGATCTCTTTTCGGGGGATTTCGGACCGATTTTTCGAAACATCCTCCAACGGTAACGATGATCGCATGTCGAATGGCACTTACTTCTGCCTTTTGCGTTTTATCCACCTCGGAAATCAACCTAAACTTAAACCCTAATAAATATGTAAACAATGTATTGGTCTTGCACAAGCCTTTTCCAGAAAATAAAAAGGAAATAAAAAAAAAAAAACTGAAAAAAAAATACAGTTTACACGTAAGGCACAGAAAATTTAGATCTCGTTAAGGGAATTATATGTCTTAATACGACCATGAAAGACATTTTGCCCGGGAGATAAGGGCGGCCCGTTTTTGGGGGAAAAGGGAGAGAAACGGGAGTCGGAAGAAGGCCCGGGAGCCGGGAAAAATATCCGCGCTCCCCCGGGAAGCGGGGAGGCGATAAGCGATCATTACGGACGCCAAATTCCCTGCAATTATGGGTAATTGGAGAATATTGGAAAGCCATGGCCAGAAATTGGTTAGTCATGATCGCTAAGCTTTGGATTTTGCCTAAAAAAATTGATAAAATGAATATATGCAAATATATTCAGATATTTTGATGATTTTTATTTCATGACAGCGTGTTAATCATTCCATGGAGAAGTTATGATTTAGCATTTTTATTACTTATCTCACGCGACGTACCTAACTGGCCCCGAATATCACCCCCGGCCGATGCCACCCTCGGACCGAACCGCACCCCTGCCGAACGGCGGGACTGTCCTTTCCGACGAGAGAGACCCAGGTAAACTCGGCACCGGGGGACAGTCGAAAACCGATCGTTTCCCAAGAGGTTTCTTCGCGGGTTTTGAGCGTCGCGGCGCTCGATTTCCGGAACGGTCCCGATCGGAGAGCGACCGGGGCGATCCACGCCGGTCCGTCGGAGCGCCGGGGGAAGTCCCGACCACGGAAATCGCGGCCGGGTCGCTCGAACAAAGAAAGATTTTCATTTCGTGGTCGTCAGCAATCCGCTTGATAAGAGAGGAAAACCAGGCACACACAAGAATTCGGAGCGCTTGGCATGCGTGAAAAGGGAAAAAATCTTTTCATGAAGCCATCGCTGTTATCGTGGCCGTCACGCACAAAGCCGCTCCATAACGGCAATAAATCTAAATGCAGAAAGCAATTGACGTTGACCTCACAAAAATTTGACATGCCAGTTAAATATAAAAACGTTATCAGTTTCCAAAAGGTTTATGGACTGAGACGGGCCGACCATGCTCCGGCTGTCCTGCCTCGGCGGGAACGCTGCGGTGAAAAGGGCTCGAAAGGTTCGCCAATGTGAAACTCTTCTTTCGTCCGCAGATTTACTACGAGACGATGCAGGACATCCGAGAGGAAGAGGAGCTCTTGCTGGGACCGCGGAAGCCTCTGAAGCTGCACATGTTCGGGGAGGTGGCCGGCGCGGACGATCGAATCGATCGGGAGATGGAAACAGGTAAGCGGGTGCTAGAGCGGGTGGGCCGGAAGTTCGGTTTGCTCTCGAACCGGGAAAATGATTCGACTGTCGGAAGCAAGGAACCGAATCCGCAGCCCTTCTGTTAAGGGGCGAATGGAGGAATTGCTTTGTCCATCGTCATGGACGGTAAACGAAAGGGTGAGTCCGGAAGCCCGGGCTTCACGATGCAAGTGGCCCGGGGGCGGCGGAGGAAGCGATCGGAGAGTTTTTTCATCCCTTTACGTAAATTCGTGACGTTGCCTTTCCCCGAGATCAATGCGGATGTTTATCCGGATCGTAATTGAGATTCCTCGGGAGGGTTTTCCGTGGGAAAGTTGCTCGTTGGTAACGCCTGATCGCTTGCTCCGGACGGCGTTCACCTTCTGCATTCTCGATGGCATCTGGTGCCAAGACGGATTCTTCTCACTGGAATCCCTCGAATAATAATTAGGAGCGGAGAGGACGTGCTGCGATTTGTTCCTGCGATCTTCGGAAGAGCAAACGACGACCAAAATGTGACAGCGCACCGCATGCTGGGGGGGGAAACTTACGGGAGAGCAGCGCGTGTCGCGAGGCTGATTCCTGTCAGCGTGCAGTCTCGCCACTGGAAATTTGTCGATGTCGTAAAGCGCTGATGG
>JAOWBB010000013.1:2391958-2405637 GCA_028565995.1 Ricinus marginatus
CCCCCCCCCCCCCCCCCCCCCCCCCCCCCCCCCCCCCCCCCCCCCCCCCCCCCCCCCCCCCCCCCCCCCCCCCCCTTTTTGATAGTGTACAACGCGAGGCACAACGATGGCGGTTAGGTACTCTGGGAGATGGCACGAAGAAAAGGTTTAAATCGGGAAAAATATGACTAATTCGGCAAAAAAGAAATTTTGCGGTGAAAGACATAAAAAGATCAGGCTTAATGCCCGGATTTATTTATTTTAACGGGGCTTTTTTGAAGTTTTCGCAAGATTTACGACGCTTTTCCGAGCTCCCATCTGCGGCCGTTGCTTTCCGTACGTGTTCGGTTTTGCAGGGCAAAAATCGAGGCGGGCTCAGAGATTTGCGGCACCTAAAAAAAGAGGAAAATCGCTCAAGAAAAAAGGGCAATAAAAAAAAAAAAAAAAAAAAAAAAAAAAACCGGGGCCTTGTAAGAAAGGGCTCGCTTCGCTTCTATCACGTTGGCAGAACTGCAGGAAGGGAGATTTTTAATTAAATCCCATTAACATCTTAATTGTTCATTAACCGTGCGTGGTGCGATTGTTAAAAATCTTCCCGGGTTTCGCTGCCGGGAAGAAATCTTATTTATAAGACCGGGAAAAAAGTTTCTGGCGAGACTCCCCGACAGACCGACAGCCTCCAGCCCCAGCAGAAAATTGTCAAATTCCGTCATCTGAATGCAATTACGTTCCTCCTCGCTTCCTTTTCAGTGTTTCTCTTTTTCCAGCCTTTGCCTGCTGCCTTGTTGCTTTCTACTTTATTATGACATTTGCAATTAAGAAGGCTAACTTAATTTTCTTCTTTGAAATACATTTCGATATTTACGATTTTCAGTTCCTTCCCATCCAATTCCCCCCTCACCCCCGTTCGGGAAACGGAACGTGAAGGAAAAGGTCGTGACAAATGTGCGCGTACGAATATCCGGTTATGATTTAATAATGCGAGCAGACGTTCGCGAACGGTTTCCGCGTGGATCGGCGACGTCCAATCTTTTTCGGGATACGGTCCGCAGAATTCGAAGCAGTCAGCTAAGAGTCACCCTTTTTTTTTTTTTTTTTTTTTTTTTCCATTTTGCGTGGGACATTTCATTGTGGAAACACATGGAATCATGTTTATAATGGAGAAAAGGCGTAACAATGGCATATATCATAAACAGAAAGGAGATCACCGTCGACAGGCATTTCGCATTGTTCAAATGTCATGACTTTATTATGATAATTCTTTTATCTCAATCGCGGTCAAAAACTCCTTTGTTAGGGTCTCGGAAGGAAAAAAAAAAAAAAAAATTTTCGGTCCGGGGAGGGCGAGCGCTGCGGGGCAGGGCGGGAAAGGATCGAAACCGAAAGATTTCATCTCCTGTCGTCCTTTTTTTGCCGCGGCAGCGGAGTTGTCGGAAGGCTTTGGCTGGTGCGGAGGGAATATCCGATATTGCGCCCGTCGTTTCGCGAACCGCAATTTGCGGTACTTGCGTGCTCGGAGGACCAATGCGATGCGGATCAGCCGGGAAAGTCGAAAGGCGCCGGAAAAGCCGATCCAGAATCCGGGAAGAGGCGAGATTTTTACTCCGGGGACGGAAAATCCGACGGTTCCTTTCATTTATCTCCCGGGATAAAATTCTCCAGCATCCTCGCGGATAGAGGGACGTTGGAGCTCTTAAGTCGCGGGCTTCGTCGGACTGGATGATTAATGTTCTGCGGAAGGGTTAGAGTAAATTTTGTTTCATATAAAGTGTCAGAAATCAAAATGGGCTCACGTGCCCGTCGCATTAAATCAATTGGAAATCCCGCTCTTACGGCTTAAATACGTTCGACGGATCGAATATCTGTAACGCGCGCGTGCCGCAGTCAACCGAGGGCCTTTTGTGCCGCGACGGCTCGGACAGACCCCGCTTAATCCTTCCTTACGAGAACCTTTCTCCTTTGCGTGCCACGATCCATTTTCTCTCCCTTCCACCCTTCGCTGGGCTCTTTCGCACCTGTCGTGCTCCGGACAGTTAATCTGGATGAAATCACCAAGTCAAAGGTCTCCACATCTGTCCCGGGGCCCACCGAACCGTGACCCTTCAACGGATTTTAACGGGAGCGTGGTTTGCAGCTTTCGGAGTCGGCGTTCTCCAGGCCCGGGCCGCCGGATCCTCCGCTCCGATTTTGCGCCTCAGGTCGAGCCTGTCCAACTCTGACCTGCCAGCTGGAAAGCATGTGCCGTTCCCCTGTGAGCGAGTGATGCGGGCTCGGGCCACTGGAAGCGCCGTCTGCGTCGGCGTCTCGCGATTCGTTTTGGCATGATGCTTCTTCAACCGCGAGGGGGGGGGGGGGAGGTCCCGCTGTCGTTTCCGGGGCGGTTTGGGCGCATGCCTCCTCTCGCGCGAGCGGGGCTCGGGGGTGGAACAAATCCGAAATGCGTACCGGACAACCCTGGAAGGATGCCGTTTTGAAACATCAAGCGGATTTGTGCATTGGCTCTGGTGTCGCCGGACCCTTTTGATCTATGGAAATTAATTTGGTTTCGTTCGGTGCGGCAGGGCGCCGACCGACTCCAGGTGCACCGAAGAATGGCTTCGGGGGTCTCTTCCGGATGTTCTCACACGGTCATTTCGATGTGCTCCAGAAATAATTGACACGAAACGAAACGTCAATACTGACGATAATGATTGTAATTACAGCGACAAAGGTTTGCTTTGTCCGGAATTGAATAAAAAAACGCGAATGAAGTTGCGCGGAGCCGCGATGCTTGGGTGTACCTGAAACCTTTTTTCGAATTTGTTCATTTCTCTGTGCCATCAAGCCGTTTGCCTGAATGAGGGACCTGTAAATCAAGTCATCCACCTGCGACGAAGGTGAGTTACCGGTCTTCGCCGTCTGTCGCTGGAATTTGCCGAGCGGAACGTGCGATGGTGAAGAAAGCGCGGAAGGCACCCGCTATGTGGGAACCTTACCGTGAGTTAACAGGTACCTCGCCCATATGGCTAATTTTTTGTATTTCCCAGTTCCGGATTACTCGTATCAGGTTCGACGGTTACTTTAACGGCTCCGGGCGGAATCGAAAATCGCCGGGGGTAGGTTTCCGCGGTGTGCTTACCGGTAATTTCGAGCCGATCTCGTGTCTTAGTCACGTCCAGCATTTGCTGATCTCGGCAGTTACACCCTCGGTAAATGAAGAAGTAATTGAAATGTAATGAGCCGTGGCAGCAAACAATTTCGGAAGTCCCATGCCACGAACGAACTGTGTGAAGGGCCGCATCTGCACGGTTTCCATTTTTTCCTTCGGGCGATGGTGCTCCTGTCGAAGGCTCCGGAATCGGTTCTTCGAGTAAACGTCAAATCCTTCTTGTTGTTCTCTCCCGCGAGGTTCTTTGCGCTATAAAAACTTGAGACTCGCCGAGGTGTCGCGGCATCTCCTGCTTTCGACGACGGCGTACGATGCGGAAATTGAAACGCCAATTTGGATGGCGCCGAAACCTGAGGCCTGTCCTTTGCTGTCGGAATTCCATCGGAGACTGGAAGCAGGGCGAGAGGCGTCGAGGACCCGATGTCACCTTAACACAACCTCTCCGCAGGAGAGATGAGCTTAGAAACGGTCCGAAGAAGTCTTCCCTTTTTATGGACCATTTCTTTTACTGGGACAATTAACCCTTTCCATCCCGCAAAATGGAAAATTTTCATTTTTAAAGGTTATCATCGTCAATGAAGGATTCTTTACCAGGGGCGTAACTTTGGAAAATTATTTACTTCCATACAGCGGGGCCGGAATTAATCGATGTATCGCCTGACCTGGCCAGCTCACCCCTTCGCTCACCCATCTAGCCCTCAGTCCTCCCTTGCTCCTCTAGTTGTCCTTACTCAAGTTCCAGGGACGATTTTTGAATTATAAAAGCTCTCTTCGCGTGCTTTTGCCGTAAATGAATAGGACCTGTAAAATATGCTTATTAATACTTCACAAGAATAAACTTTGTCCTCATATAATGATAAACTAGTATGTTTGTATAGTGTTGGTTACTTTTTCAACAATGCCGTTCCCCTATTTACTGCCAAATTAGCTGGCAGCCCACGACATGAATCTGCAGCGCCGGTCCCTTTGCTTTTTGTACGGCGTCCTGTACGCGAAAACAAAACCACAAAAAATCTAACGTCAATGCTGACCGGGATTTAGCCTGCTCCCGTTGGTTGTCGAAACTCTTTAAAAGCTGTCTCGCTCCCGGAGGAGGGCTCAATCTCCGCTTTTAGACTACTCCGCTAAAAACACGAAGACCGTGGCAGTCTTTCCACTTGTCAACGGCTATCTCGCGGGTCCGCGTTAGATTGGCTTTAAGATCGGACGGGCGTAAGCGTCGCTTCCGGAATTTTCTTGCCTTCAGTTTTATGGCAGGATGCGCAGTTTTCCACGCGACGCGGATTGCGTTAAAAAATCCGAGTGAATCGCAAGAAGGGCGACCATCAATCGAGAGCACTAAAGTTGTCAGGCCATATTTCAAGCTTGGTGCACAATTGCCATTACTTGCCGTGCCAGTTTTTTTTTTTCCTCAGAATAACGTCGCACTCCTTAACGAATCTTTCATCGGGACCCGAATGGTGGAGAAAGCTCCTCCGGAACTCCAGAGATCGCAGGTACCCGAGCGTCTTAATTTCGATCTCGGACAACTTGCTGGAATGTGGTCGGAAACGGAGATGTGGCGGAAATCGCCATATTGTATCACAACCTCCGAATAGTTTGCTATCGTGCAATGAAGGTTGTCCCTGCTGGACTTCAAATGGTTCGGGAAATCTGTGCCGTCAATCAGTGTGGCCGGCGACATACTCTCCGAGCTTTGTCATAAGTCGGAGAATAATTCCGAGTTTTATGAGAAACACACACATTCACACACACACACACACACACTCCATGCACACTAACCTGGTGGTTCGTGTTTTTTTTCTCTTTTGGTCTGAATATAAATCATTGTTAGGTGACTTAATAAGAAGAATCAGATGAACTTGACATGCAACAATATTTCAAATTCAAATGACAACCGCACGAGAATAATTATAATTTTGAAGCATGAAAAGTAGCTTAGCCGCATGTAGCAGGGTATTTAGCCGACTGCTGCTACCAGATATCATCGAAAAAGTCACAATGGAAGAAAGGAAAGCGATAAACATCATTAAACGGGAATGCAAACAGTGTCAAGGAATATCACATTCATTGACGAAACAGTAAGGTAGCGCGGGTCCCGGCAGCCGACGTGGAAGAAACAGAATGCTCCCTCTCCGGGAAAGCCTCTGTCGCCGGTTTGAAAAACGTTCCCGGTCCTGTCGCAAAGCCCCGCTGGGAATCCGGACGGTGTCGCTCGCTTCCGCGGTTTCGCATTTTGTTCTGAAAGGGAAAAAGGCCGCATCAGCAGATTTTCCGCCTCGCAACGCCTCCTGTGGTGATTCCGCTGAAGGGAAGGCGATGGCTTTCAGTCCGAAGAAAAATATTTTGGCTCTGGAGGATTCCCCACCGTCCCGAGGTCGAAAAGGGCTTCCCCCAGCTTCTCCGGAGCCGCTCCGCTTTCGATTGCAGAATGGCGCGCCAAATTTTTCACGGATTCGTACGAATCCAAAGATCGCCTCCTTGGTAAAAGCAGCGGGAGGGAATCCCCGGCGCAGGTTCCGAATGCCCGAAGACCGTCCGACGGGAATGTTAAGCTGGGAAAGCGACCGTTGGCTGTCCGTGCGGGAAAAACGTCGAAAAGCCGAATCCCCACTATTTCTTCCTCGCATCGGAAGTGGCGGACAGGAAACTCCCCGGTACCTCTCCGCCCCTTCGGATGTCTCCGTCACCCCGTTACATGTCCCCGTCAAATCTAATTCTCCCATGCGTCGCATCGTCTATTTACACTTCAATCGGAAGTGGTCCTAAAAAGTGCGTTCTGCTTCTGTCCTCGGGATTTCCGCCTCGGTCTATTTACGGGGAGTCTTCGCCAATGGAAAAATTGCTCAGACTCGATGTGACCAATGAAACAATCACAAAAATCCTTTCCGCTTTTATTATTTTGCACCCGTTGATGGACCTCTCGTTTTTTTTATCGTTCTCAGTTCGAATTTTATTGCCTCTCCGACTAAATACCATCGTTACCGCAGTTTTTATATGTGTAATTTTTGGGTGTAACACTTAATGCTAAACGGAATTAATTCGGATATAAAAATAGAGCGGAGGTAAGCGAATATTTTTAACAGCTACTCATGTTTTTTGCTGCCGCAGCAACGAATGATTTTGCCTTATCTTAGGTTATCCCTCGCGAAAATCGAATTTCAGATCTGGTCACCGAATCCCGGCAATGTGCACGTGCACATGCATATTCTCTGCTTTATTACACGTCTTCTCTCTTCGATCCGAATGAAGCAATTTGGTTATCATATATTTTCCACCCAACATCAAGTCGGTCAACTTTCTTTTAAGAAATAATGTCTTATTTACAACCCCCGGCTTACAGCCCTTTTATCGCAGAGTAATTCCAAAAGCTGTTTTCTGGTGCTTTTTGGGAAAGCAATAAAAATTATTATTATTATTACTTGTTTTTATCCGCGAATTAATGCCTACCGTTCTTTTTTCCGCGGAGGTTTTTATGGAAATTGTCGCAGCTCGAGCCTAGGATGTCGCGAATCTTATTTTGGTAACGTATTCTAATCGGTGATCGTACCGTCGGTTTTTATTTCGGCAGATAAACATGCAAATTCAGCTGAAAAAGTCTTCTGGAAATATCGTCTTTGCTTTTACTTCCAGCTTCGCAGCATTCGGGAACCTCAGAAGATGATCGAGAGGACATCGAGGACGAGGAGAACGAGACCCTGTGCGCGGTGTGTAACAAGGTCTACCGGGATATAGAACAGTAAGTAGAATGTGAAAATTTTTCGGGTCTTCCGGACCGGGAATGCTGCGCTGGCAGGCGGGGAAAAAGCGCGGCAGCTCAGACGCTGTCGCTGCTGCCAATTTTTCGGCGGCGATTCCGGGAGCCGTTCATTCCGCCTTCATTTTTTTTTTTCGAATGGGTTAAATGCCGCCCAAAGCTCTCGATTTCGCCGCTTTCTTACAACGCCGTAAAAAATTTATCTTTCGCGAACGCCTCGGCTCGACGTTCTTCGACGTTAGCGCGAGCACCGGGAAGGGTTACCGGAAAGAGTTGGAAAACGTTCCTTTCGCTGCCGCGATAGCTGCGAAATGTTTAAATTGTCCAGGGAAAGTTTCTCCCTCGAAAATCGTTTGTTCTTCATCGCCTCTTTCCGTGAGAGGCGATGAAAAACTTGCATGTTCCCGCCATTGATGAAAAAAGCGAATTCTGCCGTGTCTGTGTGTGTGTGTGTGTGTGTGTGTGTGTGTGTCGCTAATGAGGAATCTAATGAAGATTACAATAATTGCGGCCGCAGCGAAAGAAAAATTATTCAAAACCGAACATTAATTCCGCCGGAGAGAGATAGAAAGTGGAGATAAACCTCGAGAGAAGGCGCGGGAGGCCTGCGCTGCAGTAGGGCAATAAAAGGGCAAAGGCAGAAGGAAAACGATTCGATGAAGGAAAAGCATTAAAAACAATATAACGAATTAATAGGCTCGAATTTAATAACCGACATCAGTTTGTGATAAAGGCAATAAAAAAAGTGTCACAACACGGCAGAAACCGCTGCCCATGCATTGATTTTCCTTCGTAAAATGGCTCCCTGTCACGCAAAGCCATTTCTCTCTTCTCCATTCCACTGTCTATCCATTGAAAGATGGTCCGGTGGATATTCTAAGTGCGACAATGGAGAGGCGAGGGCGCACACGATCGGTTGGGCCAGAAGAGATGCTTCCGGGCGCTTCGAAGAAAGGCAGGAAGTCAGGCACGGGGAACTGGTTGTTTTCGATTCTTGACAAAATCGAGCGATTCCCCAAGCTTGCGTGAACTGAAAAAGCTCGCTTTAGCCGCCGGAAAAATAGCCGTTCGCAGCGTGTGACGTTCGGGGGTTTTTCTCCGTCGCGAAAGACAAAAGAAACGGCAGATTTACATCCGCGGGACCGTCCTCCCCCACCGCAGGATTGATGGCCGTCTCTCCGTCGGGCTAAACGAATGTTAACTGCGTGTCGGCCGATGAGGAGCGAAAAGGCTGGAAAGGGGGAAAGCGAAATCTCCCTCGGCAGTACAGGGGGTTGCCCGCGAAGGATCGCATGCAGGAGATTAGGGATCGGACTAATTCCCCGGGGAGGGCTTTCATAGATTTGACTTTCACGGAGATCGGTATCTAACCTGTCATGTCGTGTGACATGTCAGAGCAATGCGGCATCGCGCATAAATTGCTTTCGGAGCATATCCCGAGCGGAAAAAACTTCGCCCGCGAAGAGCTGCCACCCGGGGCCCCGGTTTCGGTTCGGTCGGTGCCTCTCCGATGGGACTGCGCCGCGTGCGACGGTCAGGAAAGGCACCGCTGCTGCATCCACTTTTCTGCGCGGCGAGGAACAGAATCGTGTCGATCCTATTGATTTTTCAACATTCTCCCTCCCTGCAGCTCCAACGGAATAAAGAACCTCAATCATATTTTGTCAAACGTGTCATTATTTACTTGAAGCTCTTCTGGTAACACTGAGATCACATTTTTTTCTTTTTTTCTTTTTTTTCCACTTTCACGACTTCTACCAAATTGTTTCTTATCACGGAATGAGCTTCGCCCTTTCTCGCATTCGCGGGGGCCAATTCCAGTTTCGGCGATTTTCTTTCCAGGTTGGACGACCACTTGGTCAGGACACACAGATATCCGTACGAGCATTACAAGTGCGATAGATGTCCCAGAGCTTTCTCCTGGAGACCGGGCTTGCTTCGTCATCAAACGATCACCCACGGAAAAGTGAGGAAGTTCACTTGCGAAAACTGTCACAAAATATTCACAGATCCGAGCAATTTGCAACGTCATATAAGGACACATCACATAGGAGCTAGATCTCATGCATGTGCCGAATGCGGCAAGACGTTCGCGACCTCTTCGGGACTCAAGCAGCACACCCACATCCATTCCAGCTTTAAGCCGTTCCAGTGTGAAGTCTGCCTTAAGGTGAACAAGTCGTCCGACCTATTCAATGTAATGATTTGGAGTTAGGTTAGAATCCGCTAATGGGAATGGATCTTTTTCAGGCTTACACGCAATTTTCCAACTTGTGCCGTCACAAGCGAATGCACGCCGACTGTCGGCTGCAAATTAAATGCGGTAAATGCGGACAATCCTTCAGCACTTTTACGTCACTCTCGAAGCATAAGCGATTTTGCGATTCGACGTCGTCTCCTGCAGCAGGAGCTGCAGCTCTGCCGATATCGCAGTCCTCGCCGACGATGAACCTTCAAGGGAACTCTCCCGGCAATCCCGTGTTCATCTACCCCGGACACTCCTCCGCCCTGCCGCTCTACCACTCGTCTCTGTTAGATCGTTATCCTTCTCTGTTTCCTCCGGGCAGCCCCGCGACCCCGTACATGAATAATTCAATCCTCTTTCAAACGTCCGCTCGTCTCAAGGCTGAAGATACCCCAAAAATAATGGGAAATACGTCTCCGGATTACCAACAGCGTATGCAGCGCAAAAGATTGTATTCGAACGAAAAGGAACGTTCGATATCGCCCGTCGATAAGAAAGGGAAGAAAATGAATAATTTCAAGCCCGGGAAAGACGTGGAGGTGACGCCACCTCCGTCGACAGTCTTCAAAGTAAAAGTTTCCCCTTCGACTGCAGAGGAAGCGGTCACCCTGGAGAGACCGTCTCCCGCCAGACCGCCTATCGGTTCCATTACCTGCACCTATCCCAATCCGAGAGAACATTTGGAGGGCAGAGCAGAGGGAAGGAACAGAGAAAACGGAGCACTGAAGGCGGAAGTTGGAGCGGAGTCGGGCAAAGAACAACCTCTCGATTTGAGAGTCAGTCGCAAGAAAGTCGTTGTGAGCAAGAGCGAAGAGTGTCCGGAGGATAATAAAACTCCGCCTTCCAAGGAACCATCCCCGTCGAGGCGGGAAGGCAGCCCGCCGAAGAACCCCAGCCCGGTTAAGGTGGAGGGAGACGATGCAAAAGAATCTTCGCCGGAACCAAAGAAGAAGTCAGCCATGCAGACGTTGCCCATGATCTCCAGCAACGCAGCCACAAGCACCAGCCTGACGCCGCCCACGATGGCCTACCCCAAGCCGATTCATCCGATACTGCTGGAGGCCATATACAGACCTTCCGGGTTTCCTCCAGCGTACCCGCACAAGAACGACCGCCTGCTGGGACCACCGCCGCCTCCACCGTTCGTCCCACCGCGAGCCTTCACTTACCTCGGATCGCTCATGAACGGACTTCCAAACGGTCAACGTCCCTCCTTCGACCTTTTTCGAAATTCGCTCCCGGCATTCAGCAGTGTCAAATCTTACCAGGACGTTTTAAACACCCATGCGAGTAATCCGGGATTCATCAGTGTCAAATCTTATCAGGACGTGTTAAGTACCCACATGGGTAACGGCACTCCTCCTGTGACGGGGGGCAAGATGAAGGACAGGTACGGTTGTAAATATTGTGGTAAGATATTTCCCCGATCGGCCAATCTAACACGTCATGTCCGAACGCACACAGGCGAACAGCCCTACAAGTGTCAGTATTGCGAAAGATCATTTAGCATTTCATCGAACTTGCAAAGGCACGTTAGGAACATACACAATAAGGAGAAGCCTTTCAAATGTCCCCTGTGCGAAAAATGCTTTGGCCAGCAGACGAACCTCGATCGGCATTTGAAAAAGCACGAGGCCGACGACGGCAGCGGCATCACTCCCGTTGCCGACAGCCCGGAAAGCAACGAGAACGAGAGGGAAGATGCTTGCTTCGACGAGATCAGACTCTTCATGGGAAAAGTCACCTACTCCGGAGACTCAGCTCCTCATCTGTACTCCAACTACATGTACAATCCCCAGAGGTTGGGACAAGGCGTAGAAGTCGTGAAGGGCGACGCCGATTCTGAAACTCTCTCGGAGGACCACTCTCCGACTTCCAACTACCAGGACGACAAGGAATACCCGCTGCCTCTCACCTACGACATCAAACTCAAGACGGAACAGGAGTCGATCAACAACAACGCTCCCGACCAGGAGCCCATCGAGGTCACGACCTAGCGCAGAGTAACACTTCAGGTACGAGACCACTCGAAGTCTTCTGCTGAACCAGTCGCTCTTTGACTTCCACCAACTCTCAGTGCCTTTCATTCTTGCCCGACTTACCATCGCGATACCCCTCTCGATCCATTGCCTTTCTGGCTTTAACTCTTTCCTCGCGCGGATAGCTCTTTTCGAAAGAAATAAAAATTCGTTGCTCCGACAAAAACGACATTTTCGGTGGCTCTCCTTCATCATCCACGCTCTCGACGACAGGATGATCTTTGCGACATTTTCCCTTTTGTCCGGCTCAGCGATCGTGATATCCTCCTGGTTGTTTCCGTCGCTCCCTCAACCGCGAAGGAAGGGTCTCGGCATGATCGACCGAACGGTCTTCCTTTCCCGAAGCAAAGCGGTTTAACTGAAACTTGTCAAATCATTCTATGCTATCCCCTAAGTCCGTAATTGATTCTCTGCTTTCTGCAGCAATAAACCAAGTTGCGGCATCGCGCCCGCGTCCCGTGCTCTGTTCGATGTCTCTGCAGGGTTTTCGATTGCGTTCGATCTTTGTTCCTTTCCCCTGAATGCAATTTTCGTCCCGGATTCAGGCTCTCGAACCTCTTGCTGGCCTCGCTCCGAAGGCACTCGGACTCCTCCACAACCCGCGTAGAAGTTTGGAAATCGGTGTTGGAAAAGCGCAAGTTCATAGGTATTTCGGTTCTTTCCTTCTGTAACAACAAACGGAAGTAGGTGAAACGCAGATAATCAAAGACAGTGGAAATTATTGGTAATAGGTAAAATATGGTAACTAGACTTGGAAGAGCCGTACCTGTTGGAGGTACACATTAGTGAGGAAACGATAGCATTTAGGATGATTGTAAAGATGTAACCGAGTTTAAATGTACTTGTTTATATATAAATGGATGTTAATAAGTAAATATGTCGCCATTTTTAGTTTTTATTCAGTCACGGAGTATTTTATTTTTAAATTTTTCGAGGCTTCGGATCTTTTTCCTCCTGGCTCCTCTTTTCACTCCTGCAGGAGCTTTTGTGCGCTCGATTCTCAACTGAAGTCGCAGATAAAGCCTTCATCCCCAAAATACCAAAGTTTTTTTTTGTCTACGAAGCCGAGTCTGAACACTTGCGACACTTACGTTACGTTAAATAGCTGAAATTTAGCAAAAATGCATTTTGTTGTTTTAAAAGAAAACGTTGGATCGACGCCGGCATCGTCCAAGAGGCGCTTTCGATCATTTTTCTTTTATTTCTCATTGTTAATGCTGCATTTTTTCCTTTTTTTTTTTTAATGTTTTTTTCCTTTTTTGAAAATTGTCTACTTAAAAAATGATTACGAAAAATAAAAGTGAGAATAATTCGCGTTGAATTCCATTACATTAAAATTAAGAAAAATAAAAAACCAAAAAAAAAAAAAATCGTGTAAAATGTTTTTTTTTTTGAAACTACTGAAATATGTAAGCTCACTACAGAAATTTAGATGAAATTTTTAAGTTAATTAATGTTTGGATGAAATTGGATAAAAAAAAAAGTACACATATGAAATGCACAGGAATAAATAAATTGAAATGTTTATAAATGTAAATGTTTTGTATATGTAAATTTCCCATTAGATCTAACCATAAGCTTCTAGAGGCAACCGTAAAAAGACGAAAACACTTGAAGCATCTTAATCGTTTGCTTTTGTTGAAGTAAAAGTACCTAAATGTACCTGCGGATTGTTGGGCGGCGATTTACCTCGAATGCGGCAGTGCAAATATGCGAAGGGAACGTCCAGGATTCGATCTGTGTCGGCATCTACCGGCAAACCAGCGAATTAATTTTGCAGCATCGACTTTTCCCGCATGCTGTCGGCTGCCCCGACGCCGACCGGGAAACCGCAGGAAAAAAAAAAAAAAAAGCATCGAATTCTCTTCCTTTGCTTTCCCGGAGAATTCCCGAGGAGAGATTGCTGCGGGGCCGGGGGAAAAAGGATTTTCTTTTCAGATTCCGTCCCCGGAGGGACGGACGCTGCAAAAATGGTGCCGCTGCGGATGGTCCGGCCATCCGTCCGGGAAGTTTGGAGGTTGGACAATTATTCATCGATTAACGGAGACTCACGATGTTCGAATAAGAGACTTATTTGCTGTTAAGCTGCTGAGGGAATTCGCACGATGCTCTGAAGGCGATCACGCTGGTTACCAGATGGTACGTGCCAGTGCATGCACTTTGGAAATCAGGCACACGAGCCACGCGTGCTGCTTTGAAATTCCTGCTCTCCGACCACGATTTCGATTGGCATCGTAAAAATTATTTTTCTTCTCCTTCGGGCTGCCGCTCTTTTTCTCTTTTTCCATTCGTCCCGTGCTCTGCTAACCGGGGCTACCAAGCCCTCGACCACTTTCGTGAAAAACGTCCGTACGGAACCGTGAGCTTTTCTCCGTTCGCCTCCAGATTCACACGTTTTTACAATTTGTATTTTGCAGTTGGATGGTTCCGCAATTTCCGCAAAATATAACTTCGTTTTACATTTGAATACGTGTTTTGTACATTCCGACTGGTTTTTCTTTTTTCCCTCCC
>JAOWBB010000013.1:2413893-2602900 GCA_028565995.1 Ricinus marginatus
AGTTTTTTTATATATTTATATTTTGGCTTATATTCCATAAAAACTAGAAAATATAAAAAAATATAATATTATTTCTAATATAAAATAAAAAAAGCTTTTCAATTATATTTTGTTCTTATCAAGTGCCTAATCAGCTAATGTAAAAAACTAAAGAATACTTCATTTACTGGTAATATGTAGTTTTTATTTGTATGGCTCAAAATAGAGAATCAATTAGCAGGAAAGAATGAAGAGTACTAATTTACTAGTAAATTTGCTTTTTATATGTAAAAAATTTTTTCGAATTTATATTATTAATTGAATACATGTGTTCATAGCCATGTTTCATAATTCAATTCTTGATATGTTTTTAGTGTTTTCTTCCATTTCTTTTGGATTGTTAATATTTTGCAAAAAATCGAAATTATTTTTAATTTTAACTATTAATTATTATATTTCTTGTGTTACATATATTATTTTTTTCAGAACGAGAGACCGTCACCGTTTTTCAATTATAATGACGTAATGGTAATACCTGACATGCCATCACAGAATGAACAATGTATGAATAATAAAAGTTCTTGGGTAACAAGTGATAAAATATGCAATGAAACAAGTGAATTTGTGGATGGATATTGCAATCCATCAACGGGGTAATGAATTTTCTACTATTATTTCATCCTATGTTCTTGTTTTCATTGTTGGTAATTTATCTTTTTATGAAAAAAGATAAATTAAAAAAATAACATGCTCCTATATTATGAAAATTCCAACTGAAAAAATGAAATTTATTACTATTAATTTAGCAATTTTTATAAAAATCCGTGTACATTGTTTGTATCATAAAAGCTCTGTTAAATACTGTTAAATATTTCTTATGATGCTTGTTATTTTATTTTAATTAAAAATCATTTTATGAAAGCTAAAGTTATTTTATTCTATGAGAAAGCTGAATCTGAATTTGGTTTTTTTCTTATTCAGTATAAAATTCGATCCAGTCAAAATATCAAAAAAGAGAGACATTGCTGAAATTATTGATGGATTAAACCGTAAAGGCGGTAAGGAAATTGTCAAGACATCAGAAGATGTGCCTGGCTCATTATTTTATTCTGACATCGCCGAAAGAGTAATGATGCGAAGAAATGCACGTCAAAAGACGATAGTTGAACTAGAAAATGTTAATGATTCAGGTAGCAGCGTCTTCCAAACTTTGAAAAGACAAGACTATGAGAGTTCAAATGATTCAATGAAAATACAGGTTAGCATCTAAATCATTCTAAAAATGAGAAATATTTATGAAACGTTTTACTTACAAACATTTTTGGATTTTTAACAACCGCGTAGGTGGAGAACGATGTCCATCGTTTCGCCAACTTTTCAGCTGTTGCCATCGTCAGTGGACAAATGACTGGCATGAAAATTCGAAGGATTAATAGAAGGTACGGTGAGGTTTGAAAACCATAATTGTTAAAGTCAATTGTAGCCTTGAAGTTGTTGAAAATCCAAAAATGTTTGTAAATAATACATTTATGTTTATCGACGGACAAGTCTTCGTTCAATTATTTATCATGAGAATGTAATTTTAACAACGAATTAAATTGTTTATGCATCTTTAATATTAATATCTCAATTAACAAACAACTTTTTTAAATTGTATTATAATGTGCTTATTTTGGGGAATGTTAGGCTGGTCAATAGGCTGAAGTATTCAAAAAATTATTGGAAACTATGTATTATAGTTTTTTTTTAATAATTTATAATTGTTTACTTCATTAAATAATATATCAATTTGAATTAATATTTAAAAATTATCTTTTTATTATTTCTCTTTCAAAGCTATTTCCTTTAATTTCGTTCATAAATTTATTACAATCTTAAGATTTTTTTTGTAATGTTCATATGCAGAGATTATCAATTTTAAAAAATCTAGGAGTCAAATTATATTCGTTTTCCGAGGAATTAATTTTAAAATCTCATATTAACATTTAAAATTTTCAGTTAATAGAATTGGACAGGGTAGTTTCGAAGAACCAAGCGATTTTACAGGAAAATGGAAAATTTATGGTCACTTCGCAGAATACTGAGACAGAAGAAGAAAGAAATTTAGAGAAATACAACTGCTCATTTTGTGATAGCAGTTTTCTCACGCAACAAACCTTATCTAGACATATACAAATATATCACAGGGAAAGAATTTGTTATCCATGTCCTCTATGCAGGATTTATTTTGCAAGTCCAAGTAGCGTCTACAGACATCTTAGCAAAGGTATAACTTAATAGTTTTTCAATAAAGTATTCTCTAACTTATTGAAATATAATTTTTATAATTATGAATGTTTCTTCTAAGAGAGATTTGTATCAGAATTTAAACACCATGTAAAAAGTGATAAAATGATTTATGTTAAACTAAATATTAAAATTTAGTATAATATTATGAAAATATTAAACACAATTTGTAATAGTTTTACATTGTAGGGGTCTATTATAAGTTTACGATAATTTTTAGATAATTTTATTGCTTATTTTTTTTCTTAGTATTTCTCTATTATAAGAAATAGAAAAAAGTAATTAATAATTGGAAGAGAGGTTGCAGAGAAAAACTTCTAAATAAAATCAAAATTAACATTATTTATACTAAAAGTTAAATTTAGTTAATTATTTGGATACTTTTACCCATGATACAAAGCAATTTAATAAATATATTTGTGTAAAACTATTCTACAGAATTTTTTTGATAGACTTGTTTCTAATCTCATAAAAATATTAGGACTAAATTTTTTATCCTTCATTTCTAAAATATCATATTAAAAATGGCCTTTATTTTTTTGTAAAAACTTTATCCTATTTTTTTTCATTAATGTATAATATATCAATTTTAGCTCATCATAGAACCGAGCAACAGATTCGACGTTTAAGACCTCAGGTGTTTTCCAAAGCGAGAAAACGTAAGCTCCTACAAACTAGTCCAAAAGTCATTCCGAATAATCTGGAAGATTCTAAAAATTCGAAAAGAGAGGCCGAAGATTGGATTAACAACTTTGAAGGTGCTCTTCGCTGCAATAGCTGCGGTAAACTTTTTAATAGGCGAGCAGTTCTTAGCGTTCATTCAGCATCATGCAGAAAAAAATTAGCATTCAGTAACAGCACGACTCAGCCATCGAATAAAATTAAATCAAATTCACGAACTATAAAGCCTCCCGTCAAAGAAATTTTAGCACTAAAAAATTCTAAACCAGTGATAAACGCAAGTCAATTACCCAAAAGTGGCATACTGGTTCGAAAAGATTACTGTAAAGCAAGTACAACGATAAAGAAACCACTCACTTCTAGTCTTCTCGCCGATAATGACAAAGATTGCTCATGGAATATTAGGTCATGTAAGCCTATCAATAAAGTAGAATCTTACCTTTCAAGTGAAGTTAATACAAAATGCAATAATTCAGGTAAACTGAATTCTAGTTTGAAAAGCAATTGTGTTTTAATTAATAGTACAACAAAAACGACTGTTAAAAAATCGAGTACTTTAAATAAAGTGATATCAACTAAAAAAAGTAGAGAAAAACAGACAAGAAAAAACTATCAAATGACACCTTTACAAGTGCAAGATATTTCTGTAAAGAATTAAGTTCATTCTAAAAAAATTTTTATATTCTTAATAAATCTTGTAAAATGCCTTTTAGTTTCATTTGAATATGAAAATTGAAATTGTAAAAAAAAATTTACTAAAAACTTTCAAAAAGGTAATTATAAAATGTGCGGGTTTTACTATTGCTTATGTGAAACCAATTGTACAAAATTTGGGCAGAACCCGAATATAATTAGCGCTAGTTTTCGGTGCTGGATTTGTAAATAAGTTAATAATACT
Organism: Ricinus marginatus; assembly: GCA_028565995.1. NCBI lineage: Eukaryota > Metazoa > Arthropoda > Insecta > Psocodea > Ricinidae > Ricinus > Ricinus marginatus. The sequence goes on from JAOWBB010000013.1 coordinate 2,417,738, forward strand.
CTGTACATTTTTATTGTTTTTATATTGGAAGATTCTACATTAATTTTCAGACATAAGTTTCAAATAAATATCGCAAAACTCGATTAAAAAAAAAATTGTTAAAATTATAAAAGTGTTAAATTAACGAAACTATAATATTGGATATCGACTTACTATTTTTTGTATATTACTCAAAATTTTTTATTAACTATGAGTTTTATTTATTATGAAACTCGAAAGGACTTATAAACTCCATTTCAAATGCAGAAATTTTATTATTAAAAAAGTCCTTAGCTTGAGAGGATGCTATTATTATCATCATCATCATCATATTTCTCATGATTATCATTATATGGAAACTTTAAATTTCCAATTATTAACCCTATAATGCATAAATTTAATATTATATGCATTATGAATGTAATATTTCCCTCATTTTTGGTATATACTTAAGAATGAAAACTAAAATTTTATTTAAAATTTAACTCAATAGATAATTATTTTGATCCAGTAAAATTCAATGGCAAAATAATTCCATTTGAGATTTTATTTCAATTATAATTATTAAAAATTTTAAACAGAGTAACAATTTTCTCATATTTATCAACATAATTAAACTAAGATCTATCTAAATAAAAATGACAAATTAAAATTTTACTGAAAACTCGGAAATTGTTCCTTGTCAAATCATTTCTACTATTTTATTCGTTTCTAAAACGTTTATTGCCTTAATTTTAATCATCGAATACAAATTGTTGTAACTAATGGATCCATTGTTCTTATTTATATAGGCAATATTTTTTTTTAAATTAATACAAACTATTTTATTTTTAAACTTTAAATCAATGATTTTTCCATTTTCTTCAATCCATTAGACTTAATTAAGATTTTCTTATTTTCAGCTAGACATTTACAAAAATTTGATCAAAGACAAAAAGTTTAAAAATTTGATTCTGTTGTTTTTAAATCATTTTGTGAGGCCTTTTAATTATAAAATAATTATTAAACGAATATTTTTTGCTGGAGCATAAAAAAGCAATGAAAATGTAAAACATGAAGTAATTATACTATTTCTGCAATGAGAAATTTATTATAATATTAACATGCATGTATTTAAATGTGGCAGAAATTTGACTTCGATGAGGGACCTTAACTTTCTTTAAACTTAATTCGAATAAGTTTTCTTTAAAAATAGATAAAACCTAATTAAAGCTGAAATAATTCTTTATCTGTTATTACATTTTCCCTCAAAATTAAATTAAATTTGATTATTTCCTAATATCCATATTTTACTAAACTTATTAAGGCATATAATTTCCTAAGCCGAAATAACGTTGTTAATTTATGTTCTTTGAAGTTTAATGTACAGAGAAAATTTATAGGTTTTTTGATGAAAAGTAAATCATACAGCATCTTAAACAAAATTTACAATATTGAACTTTTTAATTAACATTCTAGTATTGAGACTTTTTGAGTTTCTAAGACCCGTAATGATACTTTCAATATTTTTGGAATTTTTAAAATCCTTATAATTAAAATTGCACATTTTGCAGATATTAACCACTGTCTCCATGTTCAAGCATATTTCGAACAAGTTCATAATGACTTTGGAGAATAATCCAGGATAATAGTTTTAATTGAAAACTAATTAATAATAATATAATAATTGATTTATATTATGGAAGTAAATTATTTAACTTTACAAGTTTCAATATATGATTAAAGAAACACCAAAGTTCTTAATTTTATGACGTTAATTTTTTTTAAAACCATTCAAAACGCATTTATAACAATATAATGTGATTCCCCCTCTAAAAGCAGCAAGAATTAAAATTTTTAATAATATATAGTTATTTAAAAGCATAAAGATGTATCATCAAGTGTATAAGCTATCATTTCATCATTTAAATTGTATGTTAAACGTTTTCAGGCTGTCTAAATATTGTTTCTAAAAAAAAAGCATTCAAAAACTTGATATTATACTAATTTCATTATAATAATTTAAAAATCTTCATAAAATTTGAAACTAACTCTTTTACATTTACGAATGTAAAATTAATTAACGTAATGAAGTAATTCTTTATGAATTGTTTTTTCTTGAGGAGAAAGACATTTGCTAGCCCAGGACAACTAAACCAAATATTTCTTTATGATTATTAATGAGGATTGTTCTAACGTAAATCTGTGACATTCTTAATGTATTTACACCTATTTGCTATGATCTTATCGAAATTCGAGATGGGTCATTTTACGAGATAATTTTCCAAATTCGGTGATGTCTCACTTTGATTTGAATATAACAGAGTCATAATCATTTCTTTCGGAAACGATTGTCACAAGCGTTAATTAAATGTCAAGTTGTAGACATGTTTCTTTTATATTTAGCTTCCTCGGTCTGATAATTTATTTAGCTAATTTGTTCAAAAATAAGAAAGAAATAATCGTTTAATTTACTTTTTAGCTGGAATTCCGGATCTGATTGAATTATTGACAACATTTTGAACTTATGAATTACTCAATTCTTTCTATCATTACCTTGATTTCCAGACACGTGAATCATTAAGCAATTGTAATCAGTTATTTAATATAATTAACGTATTATTAATTATTGATTAATAATTCACAAATTTGTTTTATATAGGCATAAGATAGGAACTTGGTCTAGTTATAAATCCGGCCTTGACCTAAAGAGTGCAATGGCTTATCCGAAACTTATTTCTCGTGATAAAGTGATGTAAAAAATAGTAATTCCTTTTCTTTTCTTTTTTCTTTCTTTTTAGTCTGGCATTCGAGAATTAATTTTTTTTTCAGATGGTCAGATGCTTTCAACGCTGATTAATGTAACAGATTTAAGAACATTGTTGTTTTTACAAAATTTTTTGAAGATGATAATGTTTTATCCATATAGATTTTCATTTCCTCGTTTTCATTCGATTACTAGTTACTGTAGCTTCAAAAAATTTAATTGAATTAAATCATTGACAATAAAACATATTTCAGATAATGATTTTCACTAATCTTATGGGTAAAGTTATGTAAAGAACTCAGAGGTCACAAATATTTTAAAAATTTATATATGCAGAGCATATGTTTAATAAATTTTTTGTAAATGTAAAAATTTTGTTTTAGCAATTCAGTCAGACTCATAATTATCTTCGCTAGGTTTTTAATAAACATATAAAGAGAGGAGTTAAAACGGAAATTTGCCTATAACGGTCGTTTTGTTACGTTTCCGTTTTTAAAACGCAACCAAACCATTCGAAAAATTTCTCCCTCCACGAAACCATCGAGCATCTAAACAATTTGCCCTCGTGTGTTGCTTCCCATATTGAATAGTTCAGTGTTCATAAGAGGAATACTAACGCGTTAGTGGAAAGAGAAAACGGACGATAATTTTGCGGTTGATTTGAAGATTTCTGGAAGTGTTTCGTGTAGGTGAAAGTTTTGTCTTTTTGTTTTCACCAGCCCAAGATATTACAATTATTAAAATTAGTTTTAGTCCAAAATTTCTTCGTTGGCATTTAGTCAAGAAAGGGTATGGATTAATAATTTAAGTAATACTAATTCCATCGAAAGTTAATATATTGAGAAATTTTCTTTCAATGTCAAGTGGTCATGAAAAATTTTCTTTTCGGAATTTTTATTTGTGCGCATTTCGTAGTTTTGGTGAATAGTTCTTCACCTTATATATTTATAGGTATATAGGTAAGAAACACTACCTTACGGCAGATGATTTGTTTTTTTATTCATAATTTCATGATCATCTAATAATTTTTTATGATTGTAATAGATATTTATAATTAATAACATTAAATTTTTACTATTAAGGAGCCTTCAAAAAAGTCATTTTTATTAATTGAATACATTTAAACAAGTTAAAATTTGGTTTATTCAATAATTGTCTAATACGATGCAAACTCGATTTTAATATAATTCGAGTCCTTAAAATAATTAAATAAGGTTATTTTTTATATTATTACATTTTATATTTTTACATTTACCATATATATACTATTGAGTTATTGATTTTTATTTAACTTTTTTAAAGTTTTTGTTAATATTCTTTATTTAATTTATCTTGAGTTTATTGTGTTAATAAATCACAAAGGATATGGCACTATTGGATTTAAAAGCATGTTTGATTTATATTATAATTAAGTGCAAGTTTAAAATTATGCTTATGCATTTTGAATTAAATTTTTTTTTGATATCTTTAATTTTTATAAAATAAAACCTATTTGTAAAACAATAGTAAAAACTTTTTTCAGCTTCTGTTTTAAAATGATTCTTTCAATATTAATTGTGATACTGAATTTTCATGTCAATATGCATTTTTTTTATATAATTTATGCTCAATTTTTTTCAAAATTAATTTAATATGAAAATTTTTTTAAGTGTACATCTTTATAATGGAATATTTCTAGAATTAATTAATTTGTATAGTTTTCATACCAATACAATCTAAAGAAATGTCATTTACATAGTTTTTTCTTTATACATAAATTATATGATAGTTTTGAAATGAGCTCTTTTGTTAAATAAAATTTCCTTAATGTCATAGATATTCTTTAAATCAAATGTGAATGAAATTACATTTACTGCAAAAATAAATGAGTTTTTAAAAATATTTTGTGCCTGATGCACAATTTACATTTTTTCATAAGATTCACTAAAAATAAAAAATAAAATTTATAACTATATTTATAATATAGATAGAAAGATTTTTTTCATGACATATGAAATGCATAAAAAGCAACCACAGAAGGCAAAAAGAGAGATGAATATTGATTTAGAATAAAAATAATTTTTTTCATATTTATATTTTCACACAACATGAAAATGGATAACTTTTTAGTTCATTTGCAAATGTAATTATTAAATTCTGTCTTTAAATCTTTAATATTGAAATTTAATCTTCAGGGCATTCAAACAAGTATTATTTGATTAAATTATATCCTTGAAAATTATCCAACAAAAATTAAATGTGTACATGATAGACTATCATAACAATTATTCCTATATATTTTTATTATATATTAATACTTATATATTTTTATATATATATATATTTTTTGGTTTATAATCATTATTATCTATTGTCATGAGTTCCATATTCTTAAGTCTTTTAAACTACTTCATCATCAATATTTATTTGAGTTAATAACTTTTAACCATTACCATAAGTCAAATAATATGATAAAATTATCAACAGTTTATTCGACTTTGAATGCTCTATCAGCAAAGACAATTTATAGCCCAGAAACAACGTAAACAATTAATAATTATACGAATCATTAAAAATTACGGTTTATTCGTATTCTCTTTTAATCTTTATAGCAATAATGGTTTGAAAAGAAGAAAAAAATGTGCAGAATCCAAGATATTTCCATAATTTGCAAATACCAAATAAATAATCTACATTCTCTTTCTATCTAAATTTGAAAAGATTTTTTTTCCATAATTTTTTAATATTCACTCTTCTTTTTGATTTAAGTTTCTGTATCCGCTTCTTTTAGAATATCAGATTCTTTTTGTTTTGCTGTATTCTTTGTTTTGACAAATTCTTCTGAATGATCTCAGATACACGAATCCCTTTCACGCGAAAAGCAGTTTTTTCAAAAATTATAAGAATGTTTTCACTATTGCTCTATACACGTAGAAGAATCTGCTACTAAGAAAAAAATTTTAGTTAAGGAATCATGAAAAAAAGAAAATTTTTAAGCCGAGCCGATAATGACTAATTCGTTATAATTTACTTATCAGCAAAAACATTATTAATAGAACTTAAAGGCAGGAGTAATACTGGTAAAAAAAGTGTTTAAAAAAAGTATATTAGAGTTTCTTTTACCAATAATTTATCAGTTGCAAAAATTTATTTCTTGATTAGAAAAAAATTTTCTACAAAAATCACATTTTTAATTCATGTTATATATGAAACATACCCGTTTTCACCCCGTTGCGAAAAAAATTTGAAAAAGTGATTTAAAAATGTTTATTTTAGTAAGCATCTATACAACAAAAATTAAGGGATCTCAAAATTGGGGTATTTGCAAAGTATATAAATTTTTATTATTTTTGATATTTTAAATATTAATATTCTTATGTAAGCTGTATATTTAACTCAGTTGTGTTGAAGTTATTTTCCCTTGATATGTACGTTTTGATATATTGGCACTTAATCTTGTATTCTGCAGTTTCAGTTATTGGACCGCTTTTGTCAGTATTGCTTTTCAATTATATGTATCTAAGAATTTGATTTTTACAATTATGGTATTGTTTATTCAAGTGTTTTTTGTAGATTATATATTTAAGTAAGTTTCATTCCTAATAATTCTTCATATCCTGCAAGACATTTCAAAGGATCGCTTAAGATTTCCTTTAATCATATTTCATTTCTTATATTTTTATGTTTGACTTATTTGCATTTTAATTTTAATTAAATGCATATAATATGGTCATAATAAAAAGCAAAATTTTTCTACTTAAATTTTTAAAATCTTTCTTTCATCTCAAGCCTTAGAAGTAGAATCTTCGTCAGATGATCCGTTGAGCACTGAGCGTTTGAGTTTTGAATGATTTAATAAAATATGTTCTTATATTACAGGAAATTTGCGATCGACATTTACTTCTTGCTTTGTCATAAAGGAGAACTCTCTGAGAGAGAATTCTATTGTAAATAATAGAATCTCTCTATGAAGATGTTCTCTTCTCAGATTATTTCTAATCTATAGAGAAGTCTCAAGTAAGAGATCTCCCTTCATATATAATAATTTCTTATTATATGAGGTCTCTGAAAGGACTATCTAAGAAATAATCATATGTATTTCAGTATTTGCTCAGTTTGAGATTATGGTAAATAAAAAATATAATTTGATTATGCTAACAGAGAATATTTTAAGAAAGGTCAAATTATTCTTGCGAATGGATTACATAAGTAACAACCTTCTTTTTTTGAAATTTATGAGGAATTCCTGGACCTTATCTTCATGCTCTTGATTTTTAACATGCAGATATAAGTTATATGTATATATGTATATTATATACAGTAATAAATCTCGAATTATATTAAGCTGTGCTACAGCTATTATCAATTATATAATATATTAGATTTATTTATATAAATTACCTTTTTGCATTTTAAAAGTAATTAAATATTTTTTCCTCTTTAATGCTAACGTTATTATTTTATAAATAATTAGTCATCCGTGAAATAATGATAAATGATCATGAAGATTAATTGCTTTTCCCATTGATTCCATGCATTATTTTTTTATTTTTTTAAAATCGAAATCAAATGACAGAAAATTTCAATAACTTAGATAAATATTAGAGAGATAAGTAAAATTTTATTATGTAAAATAGGATGTAAAACTTTCATGATAATGGTGATGTAAAATAGTCATGAATTAGTGAACTGCTGAAATAAATTTACATAAACGAATTAGTTTTAACATTTCTAGAGATAAGTCTTTGAAAATCATTTTAAATCCTAATCTTTTGCTAATTTTTGAAATTTATTCTGCACTTTATTAAAGTTTCTTGGTTCTTTAGGTATTGCTCATTTAAATTTGGTCTTATTAGTTTCTAAGTATATAATGCTTGAATAAAAATTACAAGAAAAAAAATTGACAAATTTTAGAGGGATTAAACTCAGCATTTATACAGGTAAAAGCAATTTAAATATTATTTGTTTACATTAAAATTATCCCCGATTTCGAATAGTTGGATTAAGTAGATTATTTAACAAAATATTTTAAATTTAATTAAAGATTTTTATAAAACTTCAGTGGTTTTGTCTACATAAATATATAGTTTATATAAAAATAAAACAAAATTATATTTTTGAGATTTTTCTCAAAATAAAAAATCCTTAACATCAACTTAATAGTGTGCCATGTTGGTTTTAATTTAAAAAATATATATATATAATTTAGAGAATAGACTGAAATATGGAAACCTCACAAGATATTTCATTAAATTTAGTTATTTTCAGAAAAGAAAATATTCTCCATAGCTCTCTATAACTGAAAAAGTTAGTACTGTATTTTGCTCCCCTTTTTTTTAAATTAATCATTAATCAGTGAAAATTGTAATGTGATTTAATAAATTTAATTTTTTTTTAAATTTATTTTTTTGTTGAACAAATTTTTACTTTTTTTTTTTTTTTTTTTTTTTTTTTTTTGCTAATATTGTGATAGTTCAACTTTCTGAATTCTAAGTTTTGACATTCATGTTTTATGGTAATTCTAATTAATTGCACATGGAAAAAGGAAACAAGGGAGGTTGATATTTTGAAATAATGAATATGATTAAATGGAAATGTTACAAATCGGAAAGTTTAGTTTCATATTTATTTTGCTGTAATGGACAACTTGTTTTGGAAACCAATGGTTTATATCGCAATCAATTATGGATTTTCGATTTAATGGAATGTTTGTCAGAAGTGATTTTATTGATATGGTCGATAATAAAATTTCCATTAAATGGGCATGGAGTCGTAAAAACATATAAAACCAAATTTTAAGATTGTTCGGCTACAGTACTTATACTTTTTGTCTTGTGATTATTATCACATTGTAATCTGATCACATTATATGTGAATGATTATAACATTGTAAAATATATTATATACTTGATTGAGCTGCTTTTGTTTTTATTGTAGATATAAACTGCATACAGCTTATATAGAAAACTTTTAAAACTAGATTATATTTGCAATATCTTTGTGTCCTTATTTTAATATGAAACATAAATGTTTTGTGATCGGAGCAATCGCCGAATAGTGTTTTGACTCAGTCATCGAAGACCTTGGATTCGATGAAGCGAATGAAAATGATGGTATCTGAAAGTATTTGCTAAGACTTTTTCAGTGGTAAATTTACTTTTAATCCTTTCCTCATGTTTTATTCATTATAAGCAAGTCGAACCGTGTAAATATCCATTTACACGGAATTAGAAGTAATAGACTAAATTTTAATATGCACATAAATGATAAATATTTAGTTTATAAATTAATAAATTTAGTCTATTGGTATCATAATTTAGTCTATTTACTTAAAGTTGAAAAGAATATATGAAACTTCGGAAAATATATCTCCTAATATATCATAACCGTGTGATCATAACACAATGCAAAACTTTATGCATTTTTGATAAAATATTTAATTTTGTATGAATTAATTCTATGTTAATTGACCGACAGATCTTATGGGTAATACAATCAGACCTATTATACGAATTTAATCTTTTGTTATTATTTCAGATACTTCTACATTTATGTTCAGCAGAGAGACTGTATAATGTCTGTGGATTGTGGAGCTTGTTTTGTCAAATATGTTCTCTGCTTATTTAATTTCATTTTCTTCGTAAGTTCTATTTTCAAAATTCCCAAAATTCCTGCGAGGTTTGCATCAATTTTCGAATTTTGTTGAATTTTATATATTCAATTACATTTATTTGTTTCTACTCATTCTTGGATAAGTTGCCGTTTCTTATGGTGTACGAAAAATGTTGCCTAAAAGAAAACTTAAAATGAAAACTTATAGAAAGTCCCTTTAAAAGTAACGATATTCTTTATAATGCTAGCAGCAACATTTTATAATTTTTATTCCAACACCTAAGTCCTTTCTTGAATAATAAATATTGGCATAAACAAGTCTTAGAAATTTTTTACCAAGGATTATCTTATTCGTTCTCGATCTATTATCAGCATTTTTGCTTAAATTATATATAATCAACTAAATTTAAATTTTCATGCTGCGCGATTGAAGTTAACGTTAAGCAAGTATCTGATTAACCAATGAAATGTTCTTAATTACTATAGATTGAATATTGCCAATTTCATTTAATTTATTTTCTTACACTTTGAATATATACAAAACCGCTCCATTACTCGAGTTTTCCTTATGGCTCGCAAGTGATCAAAACAGAATCCGCAGCCGAAGAACTATTTATGCAAGTCCTCTAAAAAAATCATTAGTACATTTTTGGGTGTGCAATAAATTTACGTCTGATAGTTGAATTTTGAAATTATGAAGACCAAATGCGAATGTTTAATGGCTTTTCATATAATTAGAAATAAGATTTTTCAATGGAATATTGGAAAATACCAACTATAACACTAATAATTAAAAATTGCAAAACAAAATTTATTTAAAATAGATTTAAATTTTGAAGAAAAAGCTAGTTTATGGGAAGCTATTTTTGAGTGAAAAAATGCAGGTGGCTATATAGGCCATTAATCATATTTATTTACTTAATCTTGATATTAGAGACGCCGAAGAATAAACTGAAAAAAATGTTTAAAAAGTTAATATTTAAATGTTTTTGTAGATTGCCGGAAGCGTCCTTTTAGGGATTGGAATTTGGATAGCTGCTGACAGATTTTCCTTTATTCAAGCAACCAAAATAATTGAAAATACCGAAGTAATAAAAGGGGTAAGTTTTATTAAGTTTTAGTTTACTTAATTCATAACAGTTTCGATCAATTTTTGATGGCCTCCGCGGTAAATTTCTAATGTAGACAAATCTTCAAAGAATTTAGGAAAAAAATTAAACAACAGTATCATCAAAATATCATTTCATTTTTATCATATTATGTTGGGTTCGTTCTCGTTACTTCTCAACTACAGAATAAGATGTTTAGGATTGATTTCGTCATTGATAATTCTGTTGGTTAATTTCATATTATGGTTTCGTCTCACTAATTTGTTGCATACATTTAGACAATTATTTAAAGGTCAATAAACTGGTGAAATAGATTTTCAAATTTATAGAATTGTTTTTATGAGGATTTAATTAATTAAATTTGCCTTCGAAAAAATTGTTCATAGTATAACTTGAACGTTAGCAAGTGTTAGGATTTATTTTCTGTTCTATCTCTGTAAGAAATTTGATGACGACAGAATTTTTAAAAGTTATGTAAGTCAGTAAAAGGATATCAAGTCACTTTTTTATTTTAATGATTATTAAGTAAATTTCGCTTAATATTTAATTGCAGAAGCATCTTTTACTTGTTTATTTAAAATTCATTTACAAAATTTTCATGAAACGCATCGGAATTTTTTTTAAAGCAAATTGATTGTCGGCAACAAATCTTAAGCAAAAGAAGCATTAAATATTTGGTTTTATTAAAAATCCAGAAATTGTATAGCAACTTTGTAATGAAGTTAACGGGCGAATACAGACTATAAAAATAACTTCAGTGTTTCAGAAATTTGATTCAATGCACCTTAACTTTGTAAAGCGAAAGTTCTCATTTCAAGGAAAAAAATAAAAAAGTAAAAGGAAAAATTTATTTTTAAAATTTAGATATTTAATGTAATAAATTATTTATTAAATTGCAAATATCAATACAATAAAGAAATCAAACCAAACAAAAAATTAAGAAACTGAATTATTTTTTAATAATATATGGTTTTCCAAATTTCTTTTTATTTATGAATGTAAGATATTTTCACAAACTAAATGTGATTCATACATCTTTATTTATCAAGTTTTATGTAATTGATAAATTGAGAAAATGACTGTATGTTCTTTATAGTCGTGTAAATCAAAAATATTTTTTTCTTTTAAGAGTACTTAGACTACAAAATTTAGAGAATCAGAAAGCGTGAATTATAAAAAATTTAAACAACTTTAAATTAAGCAAATATAAATTTTTATTATTTCTAGTTCGGCACGTTTTTAATAAGGGAAAGTTACTTGAAAGAAAATAATCAATATATACAGATGACACTTATACTAAAAGTTCCATTCACCTTCAAATCATACCGTGAAAACATTATATCGTATAGGAATTTACCTTATTGTATTAAGTGTTGCGGATATCTATTTCATCCGAGACTATCCAAACAGTAAATTAAACACAGATGTGAAGTCTGTTCGAAAGTAAATATTTTAAATGGCATTCGCCATATATATTTGGCATCGCTTGGACTTGCTGTGAATTAATGATGAAGATTTTAATTTTACAAAAAATATAACTTATGTATAAGAAAAATGATTAAGCAAACTACATAAAACCGTTCATGATGTATATTTTGTATTAATACTATTTTATGTTCATAATATCCTCTTGATGAATTTATATTGTGGGATCAGATAGACAAATTGTTTTTCTACCAATGTACAGATAAAAATACATCTAAATTCTAATTTACTTTTCAATGATTTCTTTTTGTTGAAAATTCAATCTTGAAGCAATGAGATATATAAAAATTATTTTTCACAATCCATTACCATAAGAGCTATAAGAAACCGAAGTAAACTATACTATAAACTACTACGAAGTAAACTATAAAGCTATTAATATTAATTTTTTATTGTTTTTCCAAATATTTTTTTTACAATTTTCAGAGACTTAAAATGTTTAATTCATATTTAAAAAGTTGAACTAATTGATTAGATTAATTATTTCAAATATATATGCGCTTTACGCGCTAATTAGAATTTTTTTTGTAATGAAACATTTTTAGGAAAATTGAAAAGGAAAAGATAAACTAGAAGGTTATTTAACATTATCTGCTACTGAAAAACGGGTGTTAATATCTTATAATAATGACCTATATTCATTTATTTTGTCAAGAACTATCAAACTTCACAGGAGAATCATTTAGATCATCTTTATGATCCTTTTTAAGCTTCCGACTTTTTTCTCGTAATACAATAAACTTTATTTCTTTACTTGTTTTACTGGCACTAATATCGTAGAAACATAGTACGGAAATTATTCATATATATGAGAATACAACTGATAAGTTAAGAAGGTAAGAGAACAAAGAGCTTTTTTATCCTTAATATTTAATAATTTAACATGAACCTTATTTAGATACCGAAGAAATAAATAACACTTATGGAAAATGCATTCCATAAGCTAAATCTGATCTGATTAAACTGATAAACATGATGTGTACCTAGCTGGTAATGGAGTGTCTGAGAATGATGATCGTATAAAAAAATTTTAACCATTTGATTTTTGACATTGTTTTATAATTTGCAATTTATGATGGGTTATATTCGCACAGAATTCAAATTAGAAATAAATCTCAAAGGAAAATGTTACATCCTTCAGTCGCATCCACATAATTTATTCATCTATTTTAAAAAGTTCAATCCTATTTTGCGAGAAATGAAATTCTTTCAGATTTCGCATTCTTTTGAATCTTTACACATGAACCTAATGCATCGAAATATGGGTAATTTCAATACTTCACTGAAAATAGAAGTATGTCAAACCCTGAGTTTCAAATTTGAGAGCCTGAATAAAAATACGATTTAAATTGTTAATAATTGGGAACAAGGGTCAAACTGAATAGTTCGCATTTCTAAATGCTTCATACCGAGAATCTTAACATCTGAGAGTAGTGCTTATTGTTAAACTTTTTTCCCTTATCGTCCTATAAACTTAACCTGACTCATTTTTGTTAGAAACATGTCTCTTACATTCGAAAGCTCAAACTGTAAAATATTATTTTAAACTATCATATTTGAATCGTTATTTCGAAATAATTTTTTGAATTTATGGATGAATAAATAAAAAAATTTTTTCAATTCTAAGTGGAAAGAGTAATTATTAACCATTTGTACCTTTTTTGTATAGGTTTCATGTTTTTTAATAATTGAATTTGCAACTTATTTACCATTCCGGTTACTTTATTTCTTTTACTTGACACGTTCTAAAAGATATCTTTTTTCTTGCAGAATCATTCTTTGAACATATACTTCCTTTTCTAATAGTCACACATTTCTTAAATTTTTGCATTATCTTTCAAATTATTTGATTAATTTTTTATTAATTATTTTATTAAATATTATTTATTTATTTTTATTAAATATTATTATTTATTTATTTGTTACTAATTTTTTATTTAATTCAGTTATTTGATTTATGAATTATTTTATTCAAATTAGTTTAATTTTTTTAATCGTGGATCTGTAAAAATAAAGAAGAAGCGAAATTTTGGTCATTATATTATATTTATAAAGCATTTATTTGATTCTGGAAATGAATTTTTTATATTGATCATCAAGAATAATAAATTGTCCACTTTCTCATACTTATAGAAACTTTTTAAGTTTTTATAACAATTTAATTATGGATGTGAATAATAATAATATATTTCACAATTTAATATCGTAAGCGCATTTAAAAGTATTTTTACCTCACGAATAATTTGTTTTTCATCTTCATATAAATCATGATATATTTATAACGGCCACTAGTATGTCTAGTTTATAAAATATGAGATGAGAATTAAGCTTGGTTGAAGCTTATGACTCGTAGACTCATAAACAATTTAAGTTAATTGACGTTTAACGGATGAACATAAATTAACCCGGAAAAGACTTTTAAATGTCATCACCATATAATACACCTACATATACCATAATTGTTAAATAAGGCTTTTTAAATTGCATACCTTTTTCAAATTATTTAGTGTAAAATTAATTTTTCATAATCTAGATTATGAAAATGGATATACAATTTGAGTGTGAAACGGTATTTAATTTGAGTTTAACAAAGAGTTTTTAAATTGTGGCAAACTTTTAAGTTTATTTTATTTTTTTAAAAGCAGAAATCTTTAATTGAATAAGCCAGAACACACAGGAAATTTAAAATTACTATGGATTTTCTACTTACAAAATAAATGAAAAATAAAAATAAATGAAATCTCAGAGTTAGAAAATATTCTGAATTTCAAATTAGAATAGCAAAATTACACTATTTTTTTCAAATGTGTGAATTGCACACAAAAATAGAACAGTCGATTATAGTATAAAATATTGATGTATAATGTTGTAGGTCTGAATTACAAAATGTTTTATGTTACATTTTACTTATCGAGCAAAATGAATTTTGTATTGTAAAGAAAAATTTATTAACTAAGATTTTGTAAATAAGTTGTTAATCTTAAAATTATAAAACTATAATTTAAAATTGGAACCAAATTTGAGCTGAAAAATTTATTTAAAATGAAGCTTTTAAAGAATTTTTAATGAATATTAATAGAACTTCGTGTTGCCTTTGTAACTTCAAACTAATATAAGGTGGAGATTTTAGATCTTAATCTTTATTTTCATTAATATTTGCACCCATAAACATGAATATTGCATATTTCCATATAATATGACTACAGGCAGAATTAGACAAAAGTCATTTCAAACTTATATTATTTGATTATGCTTAATTCGGAAATATTTTTATAGTGCAAGAATTATAACCTAAATAATTTTAAAGTTAAATCTATAAAATTGGATACTATCAAGGAATTCAATTTTAAATAAGAATTTAATAGTGCGCAATGCCGTCGATGTTCTTTGCTGTGTGTAGAAAAATTAAAAGATAATTTCTTAATATTACTTGTAATGTGTAAGATAGCTGATAATTGATATTGAAAATTAAATCAAGTTTATTTCCTGCTTTATAACTGTAATATAAGAAGAACTCTGACAAATAGAAGATTATTAATATGTTTAAAGGAAGGTAAATGAACTTTTGAGGTGAATAAATTATAAATATTATCATGAATTTAAGGTGTGATTGATGAATAAAATATGCATGGCTTTCATATTTTTTATTCCATATCTCATTCTGCGGAATTATTTTTTCATTACCATTAACAGATTATAAGAACATATCAAATATATTCTATTGAATTTGACACAAGTATATTTTCTTCAATTTTTCACTTAAATATTACTATCCAAGGTTGCCATGGAAGTCTTAAATTTTTCATTACAGAAATCAAGCATTTTAAAAATCTTTTTTTTTTATTTAGCTTCATCATTCAACCATAATTTCTTCAAGCTAATATGAACATTTTAGAGATGTTCATTTATTGATGTAGATTCAGATAATGTAGATTGATTCAGAACATTCAGAGAGAAATATTGTGATATCCATTAAATGTTTAGAATTTTTAATCCTCACTAATTTCAGAACCCCCTTAACTTTACGTTTTCACTGAATTTAATCTTTAAGGTATTTCAGGGGATAAAATCTGTATTGGATATAGTTACACTCTGTAGAAATGTATAAATCAGATGGAAAAATTGGATTCGGATAGTGAAATTTTAGAACTTTCGCAAGGACTTTTAGGTTTTCGATTTAAAATATTAGTCCTTGATGAGAAATGGTTACGATGTTGATGTTTGTGAATAGGCTGATTATAAAAGCAATGGTAAAAACCACCGGCACGTGGACCTTGAACGGAGTGTTCATTACAAATTACATGAGGAAGGTAAATTTGTTCAAGTGAAAAAAAAGGAGAGTTTTGTAATGATTTAGTTTTTTCAGAGTTTCTTCTGTTTGTCATATGATTAATTTTAAATGAAATGGTTGACAATGTTACATTTTGATTTCATTCACTTAATTTAGAGTTTTGTTATAAATTATTCTTCCCTTCGATAACGGAACGTAATTTGATCGATTCTTTCCGTGCTACCGGACTCACCATTTCATATCTAATTTGTTAACATATAAAAAGGCAACCTTTTATTGTGACCAAGAAAAAAAATTTTTTATCTTATTTATCTACATAAATAAGAGAATATATATATATATTTATATATAGATAACAGCATACAATATTATTTATATGTATATAATATTCTGTATAATAATGTTATATTGATATATAATATTATATATACATGGAATATTTTATTTTTGGGGAGAACGATTTTCCCAAAAAATTTCAACCAATCTTAAACATTATTTTGTCTTTGTTCAAAATACGAAATCAAACGGAACTTGATAATTTCCATATTCTAATATTTTTATTAAACCTTCGAAAAGGCTTAAATTTCATAATATTATTTAAATAAGAACTGTAAATCTGTAAATATTAGAGCTTTAAATAAATTATGTATATTCCTGTACTTTTGTGATCCTTGTACACTTTCCTGTACTTTTTTGTGATTATTTTCATTTATGGACCGCAATATAATCATATTTTATAAACTCCGCAATGCAAGGCACTTTCCGAGGATGTAAAATTTTATTTTATTTCAATTATGAAAATCATAAATTTTCCAAATTATAGAAAGAATTGGAATTTAAAAAAATTTTGACATACAGCAAATTTCATTTCATGTAGCATAATTTATTTTACATGAAATCAATTGGCGAAAGGTTTTCAAAAACGTTTTTATCGCTTAAAAAATGTTTATAGCTTAAATAAAACTAATTATTTTCGAATTTATTGTATAATATAATAATTTTAAATTACAATTTTCAGCTATCTCAGTTTACAGAACCAAACGTCATTGCACAGGTAGCTTATGTATTAATTGCTGCTGGAGCTGTTGTGTTTCTTATTAGTTTCTTGGGTTACTGTGGTGCTTTGAAAGAATCAAGATTTCTATTAAAAAGTGTAAGTAAATTTGTAAAGAAATTTTTTAAAATTATAAACTCCTAAATTTATTTAGAAATTTTAAAATATATTAGGACAAACGAAAATTTAATATTTCATTGAGTTTTTACGTTATCTTTATTTTGAAATATGATATTATATTACTAATAATTTATTTCATTATACACCTTTTTTCCTTCAAAAAATCAATAAGGAAATAAATATCAAAGTAAAAAAGATTTGGATGATGATTAATGACAGTGGACAATACTAGTTTTCTGTATATTGAAAATTAATGACAACGGGATAAAAACAAAATATCGGCCTAAGTAAACAAGAATCCTCCGGCACGCTATCGTGGCGGAAAATGTCATTAAATTTAGATAAATTACCGCACTTAGTTGGTCACTTCGAAAGCTTACGGTGGCCATAACTTATTGACCAGTTGATTTCCTTAATGATGTAAAATGTACAAGAAGTTCAAAAAAGCCATGTAATTTTTTTTATTTAAATTTCATTATGTCATTTAAAATTTCGAAACTTAGATGCACTTTTATTATGGCGGCATAAAAAAATCAAATGTTGCAATTGCTCCAATGAATATTTTGTTGGTTAAGAAATCTAACAAACAGATTTATAAATAATCTTTAAGTAAAAGTATGATGTAAGTGCATGTAGTAACAGTAACAGAAAACTATGAAATTTCAAAGAAACTCAGTTCGGTATCGCGAATGTTTTAGATTGAAAAATTGACAGATATATCCTACTTCAAAGCACTGTTTCTTTATGACCGTTTTTGATCAGTTATCCTTTAATTTAAAAAACTGATATAAAAAATCGACTAAGCAAATATGAAACAGAGATTATTCCTTTCCTTTTTCCCGTTTGGAGTTTGTTTTCTTGAGTTATTTATAATAATATTTTCGAGAGCTTTGTGAAAATTTGCTCCTGCAACATATTACTTTTACTTAACAATTTTTGGAAAGAAATATTTTTGCATTTTTAAGATTGAGCTAATTATTATAACGGTACTATAATTATTGTAATTAATGTATCACTTTATTTTCGATCTTTATTTTAACGTTATACACGTTTTAATATCGTGTTTCATTGATCTTTTCTAATTTGAAACCCCTTTTAAATGTTAATTGATTGATTAACTATTTGTAGTTAAGTAACTGTCACTAAAATATACGCATGTTTCTATTATGTTTTCTCTCCTTTACAGTATGGAATTGTACTTCTCCTTATTCTAGTCGTAGAAATCTCAGCTGGAGCATTAGTATTAGCATATAGAGAAAGGGTAGAAAAGGAAACGAGAAATATATTTAAATCATCTATTAAAGATTATTACGCAACAAAAGAAAATGGTGACTTAATTACGCTGTTTTGGGATCATCTTATGATGAAGGTATCTTGTAGAATAATATTGTTTTCCAGCTGCTCAGAGTAGAATAATACTATTTTAATTCATATGTAAAAATATGAATATCTTATTCGATTATATACGGAGATTATTTTTTTATATTAAAATTATTTGGATAGAACTGAGCAACTATTTCAAGATCAGTTGTCATTTCAAGATTAGTAAAAACCTTAATTGATAATTAAAAACCTATAATAATAATAACAAAATCTAATATACTAAATAAAGAATATGTTTGTTTTGTATTATAAATTTTGCTCTTATTTATTTTTTATGAAGATTCTTATTTTTTTAGCTAACGTTGAATCCCATTTACTTGTTCCTTGTCTAAATGATGATTCAGTTTAAGATATAATTTAAATTTTAGTTAGAATGCTGTGGTGTAGACGATTATCATGATTTTGAAGATTCTCCTTTTCATAAAAATGGAAAAATGAGCGTTCCAACTTCGTGTTGTTTGTTAATAGCAGATCAAAACGATCCTCACATTTTTAAACTTAAGGATCCGAAATGTCCTTATTCACCATCTGAAAGTAACTCCAATTATAAAGTGGTGAGTTATTTAAACATTACAATTCAATATTAAATGTAATTTTAAAAATGTATGAACTTTAGAATATTTTTAATTAAGCAATAAATTTATTTTTGTATTTTATATTACACATTAGTGTAATTCTTGATACAATTTATATTTATAAAATAATTGTTTTCTGGTTTACATTTGTATGTTAATTAAGTTTCTTAACTTGAATTATTGCAGGGATGTTACAAGGCTTTCATAAATTTGCTTCTTGAAAATGCTAATGTTGTTATCGGGTTTGGAATTGGATTTGGTGTTATTCAACTTTTGGGAATCTTCTTTGCATTTTGTCTCAGCAAATCAATTGATAGATATTTTAAATGAAACCTTTACATCCATCTGTCATTCAATTAAGAGAATCGTTTAAAAGGTAGACTTTTTAATTCTTTTTAGAATCTTAAAAAGCTCTGTTTCTGTTTATTAATTGTAAATATTATTTTTCAGTTTTTGCCACTCATAATTTAAAGTAGTAATTAATTTCAACGACGTACAATCAAATGAAATATTTTAATAAAATTTTTAATTTCAGTTATAACTATTATTATTCGACGTTTTATGCATTGTTTGGATATAATTATCACATTTATATCGGAAATGCGTGTAAAACATATCACGTCGCAATATTTGTATAGTTTGATGTCACTTGAAGAAAAATTTAAATAGCACAGTTAATATTTATATAAATATTATATTACTGACCTTAAAATTTGATTCGATTGAATATAAGTTTTCGTAAATTTTTATGTTAAAGTAGTATATTAAATAATAAAAAGAATTTTAAACTGAAATGTTTTTTCTATAAATAAATCTTTTTTCTAAGAATGATGGAAAAAATCTAATAGAAAATTATTGATAAATAAAATGAAATAATTAATAAAATGCGTCACATTTAAACAATTAATACAAAATTTTTAATTTTCGATAAGTAACTTATAAATATCTTTGAACATTATATGAATTTTTGTTAGTATTGCGATTTTATACTATTATTCTGCTTAGAGATAGAACTACTTTTATGTAATTGTTAATAGTGAATTCGTTTAGTTTTTTATGAATTTCAAAATTAGAAATATGAAATGCTTTATTTTTTCTGCTAAAATGTTTTCTCCCGTCTTAATTTTCAATTTCTCTATATTTCGTATTCATTAGAAGAATTGACATTAACGTTTTATTTATTAAAGTTCAAGTCCAATGCATGAATTTCATTTTTAGAAAATATTTTTCAGTTTTAAAGAAATTTCAAAATCAAATTAAAATTCTCACATAAAAATTCAAATAAAGATCAAATAAGATTTAAATTATAGATTTGTTATGGACATTTTTGTATACTCTTTTTATTAATCATTAAAATAGTCCATGAATAATTTTTCTTATAATTTTTATTGATTATTTAAAATAAAAAGTAAGAAATTTAATTAATTTAAAATAAATAGTGCATAATCTGATAATTTTTATTTTCTAATCCCATGTAAAGCTTCAAATAAAAGGTTAGGAACATTTTTCAAAAATTATAAAATTGCTTGCTCTCTTATTTTTTTCAAGATCTTTGATTAGAAGGTTCTTTTTATTACATTTTAATTTCTCATTTAAACCTTAATTACCGCAATTTAATTACCTAGAATCTCAATGTTTGGACAAGTCTTAATTATAAGTCTTACCACGGTACCTACTTTAAATTATAGGATATTCATTATGTCGTGTGTATGATGAATTGCAATTTTTAATTGCAAAATCCTTTGCTTAAATATATTTAGAAGTTTTATAATTTGGTAGATAAAAATATATACTGTATTTGAAAAATAATTAAGAGATTACTTAAAATTTTTATACGTTGCAACAACTCATTTTATCAATACTAATCTAAAATCTTTATTTCTTCACAGTTGCCAAAAAGCCCACAAATAAATAATTAAATGTCTTACATTTGCATTCACCGAAGCTTTAACTTGGATTCTGCCTTATTGCAGAACAACATAAAAAATATCAGATATTAATTTGTGTCAAGATTCATAAAGTATTAGGGACCACTAAATGCTCTTTCTATATATACAATAGTTTTAAACTTAGATTTTTTAATAGTAATTAAATAAAATCTTCTTATTTAAAATTGAAGATTTTTAACTACAATAAAATTAATGAATAAAAAGTAGAAAAATAATTATAAATATAAGATTTTGGTTTAAAGTTCTAAAAAAAAATAAACTTATATGAAATTGATATCAGGAATATGCTAATTTTCTCTATTTGGTATAAAATAGGTAATTGAATGTATATTTATTTCTGATTTAATTTTACTATGAAATTCTGCTGATATTTAATTTTACAAGATATTTTAATAACAAATATATTAAATTCTCTGAATCCGAACAAAAATTTGTTGATTTCTCATAATTTTGTTTTAGTTTTTAAAAAACTTAGCACTTTATAAAATATTGTGTATCCATATTTTAGCAATTCTGTATATAAACATTTTTTTATAAACATAACATATAAAACATATAATCATTAAATTTATTAGTGGTGTATTTGCAACAAATTTAATGTTACTTTCAATTTTTGAACAATCTTGAATCATTTAGATGTCTTACACTATTTTATTATGAGTTGATTTCATCAATAATTTTCAATGTTTTCAAAATTTTTATATTTTTCAGTAGAGCACAGAAAAATAATTTAAAAAGTTGTCATACTGTTGATTAAAAAACAAGAATGTACTTGATAAAAAAAATCTTATTGAATCTTAGAAAGCGCAATTTAAAATTTTTAACAAATAACAATGCCGATTAGAATGTGCCTTTGCCCGATTATCTTTTTAAATGAATGTTTAGTATGTTTTAAACAAATTTATTTCCTACGTTTCGTAATGTAAATAATTTTACAGTTTAATAGATGATAAAATGTTGAGCATTTCAAAAATTTTTGTATAATATTGACTTCATATATTATCATAAGTATTAAAAGCTGTGATCAAAGGGCCTTAATAAAAAATTGAATTTTCTTTTGTGTAAACAAATATTTTATATTAATCTCAAAAATTTAGTTCCATGTATGAAATAACGGAGTTTTATTTCTCTCCCGCTAGCGTCAATTATAAAAATTGTTTGACAATAAATCTCATATAAAGATCTGAATATTAGTAATATAATTTTTGTATGAAGAGTATTTCTTTTAGATTTTATGATTAAATTTAGAAGCAAAACATTTTTTGAATGTAATTCAAAAAACTATTGTTAACGTTGTATATTAGTGATTTTAGTGCAATGATAAAATCTTTTTACTATAACCGATTTCTGGTTCTGTAATAAATCGTTATTGTATGATATTATAAAGGGAGTTTCAATAACTTAAAGTAAGAAATGACAAAATGAACTTTTTTATTTTCTGAAGTTTTGTTGGTTTTAAAGTTTCTAATACTTTTTCAAGTTTCTTAAATTTGTTTTATTTGTTATGCATTTATTGGACTCAGCTTCATTGAAATCAGTCTTCCATTAGGAGTTTCAAGACTGGTAAATTTGAAACATCAATGTTGCAGCAACCGAAAGTTCGCCTGCCTTGTTATAAAGGTTCCTAATATGATTTTAACTCATTATGAATTTTACATCTATAAATTGCTTATTATTCTATTATCACATAATGAATAACTTAATCAAAAATAAGCACAATAAGTAAATTGTCATATACATTTAATGATTTTTTTCATACATTCTTGATGCAAATCAAATAAATTTTATAATTATACTTTAATTATAGTTTCTCCCTGACTTTAGCATTCACTGTACTTTTATTTGGAATTTATTTCTGTATAATGTACAAAGTATATATTTAAAATAAATATTAATTTAAAGTTATCGACACCGTATTTTTATTTGTATAATGTACTTTACCTGTGCAGAAAATGTTAATTTTACACTTTTATGTGAAATTAAAAAAACGGTCTGTTGTATTTCTTGAAGAATAAAAGTTTCGATCTTAATACAATCATAATTATTTAACTGTTGTTGACGCTTTTAAATAGCTCTTCTTTCCCTGGAAATCCTATTTAGTCCGCGGTAAATTGTAATCATTTTGAACATGAGATTTAGCCATTAACATAGTCGTCGATTCGTCAATGCTAATATTCAGGATTTTTATTTTTTTTTAAGTATTTTACATAAGTCAATGTTATACGTGCAATGCAATAAGTAAACCTTCGAAAATTTATGATTTTTAGGGATGACATGAAATGAAACGTCAACAAAGTTAGAAACTTTTCTAATATTTTGACGTCCCTTTAACTTAAATAATTGGTTTTTTTTATAATTTACTCATGAAGCTCTGATCGCAACTAAATTGTTCTCGAATTTTTTCTATATAAAGATAATTTTTACTGGTGTGATTGAAATTCTTTTGCTTAAAGAAATCGGACAAAAATGGAAACCTTCAATACTTTGCATCACTAATTTCATAATCTTTGTCGAGACTTTATGCACGCATCCCTTTGTCGAGAACTTTATTGCTTTCCCCATGACCTGAAAGGAATCGCTTTTCCTTAAAATCTAAAAATGGCGTCATTGCCTACTATCTCACATACAGACATAACCATTTGATCTAAATCATTTTAAAATGTATTTGTCTGGCGTTATCTGGAAAATCTGTCCCCACTTAGCAACTTCCTAACCAAAGAAAAAATATATGCTAGGATCGAGTGGCAGAACCCGTCGACACCACCAACAATCCCCAATGTCTTCTAGAAATGGACACTAATCCAATCATTCGTCCTCAAAATTACAATTAACACAATGTCCATCGATTATTTTTTTTTAGAAAAATTATAAACGTTTTTCCACCCCTTAGGGAGGTTCTTTATTGTTAATTCTCGCTGCCAGGAAAGACAAGTGCGACGATATTACTTGGTTTGGAGCCCGACACCTCAATGCAATCGGAATTACTCTGTTAGTCTCTAGAAGGAAAAAAATGCCAATTTTTGATTAAATGGATTTTATTTAATAAAAAGAAATTAACAATTTAGCTACATTTTAGTGTTGTATAACTAAAAATTGATTTGTGAATCACAGTTTAATAAAATATTTTTTCATTAACAAATTTTTCATAAAGATTTCGACGATTTGATGTTGGGAGAGTTTGTAAAAAGAACAATATTCTCTGGAATTCGTTGAAGAATTTTTCGTAGCTACTTCAATACTGTCCGTTAATTTATTTCAACAAAAAACTGTGAACATCGATTTAGGTTTTAAAGCTTTAAGCTAGAAACTTCAGCTTCGTTGAAATCCGTCCTTAACATCAATATTTTCTTTATTTCAGACGGTTGAAGTTTATCCAATCCCGTTGCCAGGTCGATTTCGTTGATTTCAGAGAGTCGATCCAGGTTCAACAACGTCGAAATCTGGATCAACCTCGAGAATTTGTCCCTTATGGACCAGGATGTGGCACTCGTGAGAAAGCTGACGAGTGCTCTAAGCTCCTTATCGATGATAAGTCCTCCTAGACGATTGAACTTTGTTTTTAGAATCATTTTTTCGAAATATCTTGTAACCTCGGTGGTTAACACATTTAAGAGAGTCTCATAGTTGGACGAGATGAGAGCTTCTTTGAAAGACGACAAAAACTCATCTATTTTCGCAATTAGTTTCTGTATAAAAGGTTCGTTCGTCTCATAATTGTTGAATTCCTCTTCTGTCAATTTGTGCGAAACTTCTGAGAAAGGAGCAAACCAAGAGCTTAGCCGAGGCTTTATGGCACTTTCTCTCAGTTCCTTCATTCCGTAATCTATAACTGGGAATATGAAATTGGTTTTGACCGACACCATCTCCGAAAGGCAAATTTTTAAATTTTCCTTTTCATCTTCGGTCAAATTGGGATATGAATGAAGTATTTCGCTACCTAAGCTCGTCTTCAGAGTATCTATATATTCCAAACTTATGCCTGCGTTGTTTAAATAAGCTAAAAACAATTTGGTTTTGACATCTTGTTCTGTTGCCTGCAGCCGATATTGCTGGAAGGCATTGTAGGCGAGTGGATAGTCGAGGTACCCTTGCTCCAATTGTCTTTTAAGGACGGTACAATATTTAGTCTTCAGAAGCAGACACACATTATTGATTACTGCATAAACAGCATTTATGCTTCCGCTCGAGCAAGCTCGCCGAATGGATTTGCGAATTATGAAAAAGACGTCATCAACCATGCTGGATATGTTGCTCTCTTCGACGAGGGCATCCATGGCTATTGCCTTGTGGACACTTTCCTCTGTAAAATACATTTCGAGAACTACATAATAACATTTCATTATTTCTTGCATTGTTCGGTTTAATTCGCATCTTTTTATTAGATCTTCAACAAGTTTTAACTTCGTCTGTGAATTGTCACTATCATTGGACGCAATCCTCCTTCTCACAAATTTAAAATACAAATCTACTTTGTAGTGCAAAATTGTCAGTTCCCCAAGAAGAACGTCTAAAGATTTCGGATCGAATTTTTCAGATAACCTAGCATTACTTTGATACTCTTCGATTTGCTTGATTTTCTTCTTTAAATTCCTATGTTCTATCAATTCGGAAACGATCCTGCTACCTTGACGGTCACATTCTTCTTGGAGATACGTCAAGAATGCAATCATTTTATCCGGTCCATAATAAGTGTCGACCAGCGGTTGATGAGTTTCAATCACCCGAGCTGTTCCTTCCAAAAGCAGAGTCATGGTGTCCGCAAAAACAACATTCGGCTTTCTTTCTACCTTAATACTGTCCAGAGCCATTTTCAGATTTTTGTCTGAGGTCTCTTTTAATTTTGACGATAAAAACAAAGCATATTCTTTGATCCCCTGCTCATGCATATTTAAAAGAGGATAAATTTTAAAAAATCTCTCAATTGATGCAAGATCCTGGTCAGCAAGCGCTTCTTTGAACCTCTTGGCCACAACACACCGCAATCTTTCCGCTACTTCTTTGAGTATGGTGAATGAATTATCAACTTCTGTGTAGTCTTGGACAACATCATTAG
This sequence comes from Ricinus marginatus, assembly GCA_028565995.1. NCBI lineage: Eukaryota > Metazoa > Arthropoda > Insecta > Psocodea > Ricinidae > Ricinus > Ricinus marginatus. The sequence goes on from JAOWBB010000013.1 coordinate 2,444,073, forward strand.
CTGTCTGCTTTAAAACATTTTGGTCAATTGACAAAAAGCGGTGAACATGTCCTGCTGCCATTTCATAATCTTCATTTTTCAGTGCTGTTTGGACCCCTTCACTGCAGAGCTGCAGATCTAGAAGATCTTGTACTCTTTGCTGGCAATCTGATACTCGAGAACGGGTTGTATCCAATATTCTTACTTTTTCACTTACACTTTCTGCTAAGGAAGCTGTGACCTGGATTAATTTTGATAATTTTTCAGCATCAGCAGAAGCTTCTTGCAATTTAGAAATTGCCTTTGTTACATTCTTGAGATTTGTTGCTAGTTGATATTGCTTTGACAACAGAGCATCTAGTTGTTTGCCAATGAGATTCTCTTGTTCATCCAGCAACTGATAAGCTTTCTGAACATTTTCAATAGTACACAATTCCATATTAATCCTACAAAAAATTAGACTACTAAATTGTAACACATCAATGTTTTCAAAGTAAAATATATGAATTTTAAAAATGCAAAATTTTAATTGATAAGGTTAAAATTCTAACTGTTTAAGTTAGAAATATCTGATTCAAAAGTAATTTAAATGAGCATAAAGCATAAATAAAACTCAAAAAAATATTAATATTTGGAAAATTATAAGAACTAATTGTAATATTGTCAATTAATTTCTAACTTGAAATGTAACTGTAATATTCCTCTCTTCTCCATAAATGGACAATAAACTTAGCTAAATAAAGTTCGCGACTTTAACACTTCTCACGATGATAAGATTAAAAGTTTATCTGTTAAACACACACTTCTCACAGTTATAATTTAAACAAACATTTTTTCCAGTTAATATCGAATATTGTTAATATTCCTTTTCAAAGATAACTAATGGAAAAAAATGTTATTAATATCGTTATTTTTTATTCATTTTTTATAGAAAAATTTTAAAAATGTTGGATCTAAATATTTATCATTTATTTACAAAATTTATTAAATGAACATAATAATATGCTTAAGCCATTGTCTGATTTCTTAAACATAAACTATAAAGCACATTTAAGATTTATATATATACAAATACAGTAAAGTATCATAAATTGTTTTATTTGCAGCATTTGTATATATGAAAAAACTTGTGCATAAACATTGCACACCGGTTCGAGTTTTATGATCAATTCAAGAATTTTTGTAGTAACTAAACATTTACTTTCATGAGAGTTTCCGATACAGCATATTCAAAATATACCAATTATTTTTATTTCACTAACTATAAAGCTCACTTGAGCAACGTGTTACTTTATAATGTTATTTTATAGAGACCTCTGAAACGGCAACATAGGGTTTTTCTGCTTACACGAAGCACGCAAATTAAACCAAACAATATCTTGTATATGTTTGAAGAAATGATTTATTGTTATTGTGTAAAAATGTATACATTTAATCATCAGTCTTTGAATAACGTTGATATACCTTAGTTTTTCGCCATTTCGTTTGCGTTATATGCAATAAAATTCATTTTCAGCTTGCCTTGTCAGTATTATTAATGTTACAGCCTAACAAAGAGAAAACAATTGTTCAACACTTTATAAGTTAGGTTAGAACTGATTTCGAAAGTTAGTTATTTGATTGAAAATTGGTGCCGAATGTGTTTAGCTTGTCTATAATGAAATATTCTTCTTTTTAAACGTTCTTCTAGATATCAGTATGGGCGTAGATTTTGATGTCTTAGAGTTTTGTAAAAAGTTGAGAAATTCAAAAGCGCCTCCTTATCAGTGTCCTGTTGCTGAATGCGGACGAAATTACAGAAGCCTTTGCGGGATGCAGTATCATCTTGTTCATTTTGATCACAATAATCCTACTCCAGTTGTTCCACAAATCAAGCACAAGAAAAAAGGTCGCCTTAGCCAAAGGCCTGCCGCCAATACCTCAGAATTACTTCAACCAGTTATTCGAGAAGCACTTACTTATGCTGAAGCACAAAAAATTGTTGAATTTGAAATTGAAGGAAGAACTATTAGAGTTGATATAACAGAGCCAATTACTGTAGTCTCTAAGCAAGAATGTGAAAGACTGCATAATTTGAATGAAACTAGAGATGGTAGAAATCATATCAGGAATGACATAGTAAAGATAGAAGAACCCAAATTGAAACTACCTGAACCATCGTTTACTACTCTAGATTCTTACAACATAACTGATGCACCCCCAAGACCAAATGCTTATATCAGGTATGTCAAAAAAATAAAAAATTGTGCTAAATAATGTATAAAGTTAAAGGATATATATTTTTGTTTGTCTCTTTTATTATCTATTTTTTTCTTAAGGTTTTTATTTTTTGTTAACAAATAACAATTTTTTTAATGAATTTTGACAGATTTATTGAAAGATCTGCAGATGAATTGGATGGTGAAGTTGAATATGATTTAGATGAAGAAGATTGTGCTTGGCTTGGTATTATAAATGAAAAAAGAGCTGAAGCTAATTTACCACCTGTTCCAGTTGATACATTTGAATTATTAATGGACCGTCTAGAAAAAGAATCGTATTTTCAGGTAATAAACATCTTTTAAAAAATGAGAAATATTGTTAAAAATTTGTTGAGAGATTGATCTTATTATTCACAAGGGGTTTATCTCAAGATTTATATAAGATTATTTATAATTTTAATTGTGGTTATAAGTTATTTCATATTAAAATTGATTTTAGATGGCTAATAGCAAGAGTACTGAATGTGGATTAGCTGATGATGATGCAGTTTGTTGTATTTGTATGGATGGTGAATGTCAAAACACTAACGTCATTCTCTTCTGTGATATGTGTAATTTAGCAGTTCATCAAGATTGTTATGGTGTACCTTACATACCTGAAGGTCAATGGTTATGCAGGTAAATTCTTTTAATTAAATATGATTTAATTAAATTATGTCTTTAAACTGTTTTAAATAGATGATAATTGTATTATGGTAATTTATCATCCTTATGTAGAGAGTTTATTGTTGTACATATAAACATGAGAAATAAAAAAAAATTTAAAATTACTTAATTTTTTATTAGTAGGAATGTAAATTATTTTACTCTCACATTGATTAATAAAATATATCTTTGTAAAGAATTATGCAAGTAAAAAAAAAATTTATTTCATTCTAGAAGATGCCTGCAATCTCCTTCTAGAGCAGTTGATTGTGTGTTATGTCCAAATAATGGTGGGGCTTTTAAACAAACTGATAGAGGTCATTGGGCACATGTGGTTTGTGCTCTATGGATTCCAGAAGTTAGGTTTGCCAATACTGTAAGTTTTTATAATATAATAAATTAAATTAGTTTTTATTGAAAATTTAAGATCTTAAGTGTTTTCCCTTAATAATAATCTTAATTTAAAATTAAAACTTATAAAATTTTAGGTATTTCTGGAACCAATAGATTCAATAGAAACTATTCCTCCTGCTCGTTGGAAATTAACTTGTTATATTTGCAAACAAAGAGGTGTAGGTGCCTGCATCCAGTGTCATAAAACAAATTGTTATGCTGCCTTTCATGTAACTTGTGCTCAACATACTGGACTTTATATGAAAATGGATACTGTTAAAGAAAATTTCAATAGTGAGTTTTTATTATATTTTTTGTCAATTACTTCTGTATATTTGAAATATATTAGTTCAAATTATTCTCTCAATTGTAATTTGCCTAAATTATGAATATGTAAAATTGACAGCAAATGGAGAGCATGGTCCAATTATGGTGCAGAAAACTGCTTATTGTGATGCTCATACACCTGCTGATGCCGAACAAAGACCTCGCTTACCTCAAACTCCAATATCTCCAACTTCTCCTAAGGGAAAGGTAAAAGAAGAGTCAAGACAGAAAATGAAAAAAGCTCGAAGAATTTTAGCAAAAAAGAGAACATCAGTGCCAGTTATTTCAATACCAACCATTCCACCAGATCGGTAGGTTAGGTTAAATATTTTTGAGCATATAATTTAATTATTTTTAATTTGCTAAGAAAAATTTTTGTTTTAATTTTACTGAAATATAGAACATATTTTAAAAAATCAAAATTTTTTTTTCAGTATTCAAGAAATAGGATCTTTGGTATCAGTAGCCAAGAAATCGCAATTTATTCAAAGACTAATAGCTTATTGGACGTTGAAGAGGCAATTTAGAAACGGTGTACCTTTGCTAAGAAGACTTCAAAGTACTCATTTAGCCAGAAGAGATGACGGAAAACTAATAACCGAACTGGTAAGTATAAGTAAAAAGTATAATAAAAAAAGTAACTGGTAAGTATATTTAAGCGTTTATTCTGCAACACGAGCCATAAATATTTAAGTATCCATCTATGGGAGAATATATTTACTAATTAAAATTTATAAATATTTACTAATGAATTTAGAATTGATAAAAAAAAGCTGTCAACGTTTTGAAAAAATAAAAGTAATGAGTGATTGTTGATTTTGATTTTTTGATTGTTGGCGTGCCTTCTTTATTAGAATTTAATTGTTTAATGACAATCTTAATAGTAAATTAAAAACTAACAGATTACTTCAAAAAATTTTATATAATTTTAAGTTATATCAAACAAGATCGAGTTGTAAAAGAGTAAAATTTTTATTATTGTCAATAGTACAAATCCTATATGGAAATACAAATTAATTATATTGATATGGCACTTAAAAATTTAAATAATTAATTAGATTTAAATATATAATGTTTAACTTGATTGTAAATATATTTTTCAGGGAGAATTTTATAGGCAAATAAAATATCTTCAGTGCCTACGACAGGATCTAGAAAAAGCCCGTTTGTTATGCGAATTAGTTCGAAAAAGAGAAAAGAAAAAAAATGAATATACGAGAGCGAAAGAAACGTGCACACTGGTAGAATTGTGTCCAATGAAGTACTTTTTAACAAGAATATGGGAATTAATATCTGCCAAAGATACTAATGCAATATTTATGGAACCCGTCGATCAAACCGAAGTTCCCGATTATGCGGATGTCGTGAAACATCCAATGGATCTTTCAACAATGAAATCAAAAATTGACAATCTGGTATACTTTACTATTGATGATTTTGAAAAAGATTTTAATTTGATGATTTCCAATTGTCTGGCATACAATGCAAAAGACACTATATTTTATCGTGCTGGATTGCGAATGCGGGATCAAGGAGGATCTATAATTAAATCAGCAAGAAAGGATGCCGAAGCAGCTGGTCTAGATGAAGCCAGTGGATTATTATTGCCTCCGGGAAGCACGAAAAGTCCGTCCAAGGATTTCGATAAATTATTACAAGATGTAGATGCTGAACTGGAAACTCTTAAAGGGGATGGTTTGGTAAAGAAAATTATATTTAAAAAGTTGTGGAGTTTAAAAATTAATGTAATTTGATTTTTAAAAAATATATAACAACATGCTGAAAACTTTTTTTTAATATTATAGCCCTTAGAAGAAAGAATGGTACGACTTTTGGATCTCGCAGATCTGGCTCAGGGTATAAAACAAACGGCGGCAAGGAATAAGAGATGCCGCTTAATCAAAGCAGAAATGGCGAAATTGAAAAGAAAAGTTTCATCATTAAATGCTTCCAAACTACATAGCGAATCTCAGAAGTCCCTAGTCCAGGATCATATAGAAAAAGATGCGGAGAGTTACGGAAGCAGCACAGATAGTGAGAGTTCTAGTAGTGAAGATAAGCCTTTAGTTCACTCATCTAAAAAGAAAGTCTCAAAGAAAAGTGTACGAAAGCGTTCACTTAGGGATTCTACTGAGAGAGAGGGCGAATTAAAGAGAACAAAAATAGATGATGGCATTGATACTTCAAGTCATATCGCGGAAAACAGAGGAACGATCATGAAGTCTGAAGCTGTGACACCAAATAAATCGTCCACAGTGAATGGCGACACTGCCACTGTATCTCCTTCCGGAGTAAATAGGCGAACTGCAGTTTTATTCACCAGGAAAGCTCAGGCGGCAGCATCCGCTTTCAAAAAACCAGAAACACCGTCGGAATTGTTGTAAGTCATTATACCTTTTATTATTTTATCCTATATATTTCTCACTATTTTTCACCCTTTATATTGATATAAAATTTTTCCATCTGAAAAATTATTCATTTTTTTTAGAAGTCCAGTGAGTCCTGGAAAAAGGCGAAGGGGTGGACGACAAATAAGGCCCAGAAGGGATTTGGTATCTGTTTTGTCAACTTGTCAGGGCTCTGAAAATTCTTCTACTAGGGATAGCGAAATAACTGTTCCTTGCTCAGATAGTTTTCGAGTTTATCGTTCAAGTGGAGGTAAAGATCTTTTATCATTCATGAGGAAATTTTACTTGAGTAAATTTTCTTTTGCTTAGTTTATTTTTATATTTTTCTTTTTGTTATTAAGTGCAGATAAATATTGATATAGGGAAATATTAAGTGAACATTTCTTGTTCTTAAAAAAGCTTAACTTTTGGAAGTAATATTTGGGTTTAAAAATTTTTTCTTGCCATTCTTTTATCCCTCAAGAAATACCTCAAGAAACGGATGAAGAAACTCAATCGGAATCCTCCTGTTCAAGTTGTTCTTCGGGTTCTGAAGGCAGCAGTAGCTGCAGTTCAAGTGAAGTCGATCTTGGTGGAGATGGAAGTTCTTCTTCTGATGAAGGCGATTCGACAAATTCTGGAGATTCTCCACCAGAACCGGCATTAGAACCCTTAGATTTAGTTTGGGCTAAATGTCGAGGATATCCTTGGTATCCGGCTTTGGTAAGATGTGTTTATTTTCAATAAGACATAATTTTTAATATATTTACTTCGATAAATTCAAAAATTTTGTTGGTAAAAGTATAAATATCTTGTTCTCAAAATTATGACTTATTGACCAATTGTAATCAATTAAGTCTTGCAATCATTCATGTATCATGCTTGGAAAGAATGTTCATATTTTCATAATTATAAAACTAGATATTCTTATTTTTTTTAAATTTTATTTTAGATAATCAATCCCAAAATGCCTCGCAATTATGTTCATAATGGAGTCCCGATTCCTGCACCACCTGCTGATGTATTAGCTTTAGCAAATAGTTACCAAGAACCAGTATATCTTGTACTGTTTTTTGATACTAAACGAACTTGGTAAGTTTCACTGATAAACTATATTTAAATTTCAGTCATCCAAAAATTTCTTGTTGAAATTTGGTACATTTTATTATGATTAAGAAGTAAGTTGTATGACTTGGAATATTATATGCTGTGAGAAATTATTTGATGCCTTTTACTTGCTACAATTTGGAACAGTTTTTATTTATTATGTTAAAGTTTTAGAAATGAGAACAATGTCTTCGTATGTGAAATATATTTGTTGCCTGGAAATATTGTGAATTATTGGTAACATAAAAAAATGTAAACTTTTAGATTGAAACTAACGGAATCTTCGTTTTCATAAAATAATTTTTTATACTCTTGACATCAGCTTTACGATAATATGTGGTACTGTAAAATCATAATGTGCATTAAAAAATTTTATCCTTTTACAGTATTTTTATTTGACTTAGAATATTTTGTTAATTCATTCACTTTTTCTCATTTAATTTTTTTTCATTCAGGCAGTGGTTACCGAGAAATAAATTGGAACTACTTGGAAAATCTTCAGAAGTTGATAATTCTAAACTGGTGGAATCCCGAAAGCCAACCGATCGTAAAGCTGTTAGGAAAGCATATCAGGAAGCATTGTTGCACCGTTGTCAAGTGGATCAAAATAAACCAACCGAGGTTACTTCATAGCTGAGGTCCCTAGTTCTTTTTAGCATTAATTTCATTTCAGTTATAGTCACTTCAAAGATACTAACTAATTAAATTTAAAACAAATCTTCAGATGTGTCTTGAATTCCGTTATCAATTTAAACAATAACGTAACCCTTTACTGGGCAACATTATTTTTTGTGTAGTTCATTTACGAGGTATATACAATCTCATTTTAATTAGTAACGTATAATTTTGTAATTACTAAATTGGGAAAAATATCATATTTTATATTTTTAAAAGTTTTATTCAGTTTTTCAAAACTTCCTGTCCAATTATCTATTCATTTTTATTTTATTATATAAAATTGGAGAGAATCTTTTTCAAAAATAAACACTCATTTTACTTGAGGAAAACTGTAACTACATATTTTACAATATTTTTTTAATTTCAATTTGATTCATAAATTTAATTTCAAATCGTCAACTTCACTCTATAATTTTATTCATAGTTACAAATAATCTTTTCAGTAGTCAAATATCTGCTCGGATTAAAAAGAATTCTGGAAAATTTCAGTTAAAAAGTTTAAACATTATTTTATATGGATTTTTTCGTAATATAAATATGGAAAAATCTTTTACCGTTTCAGTGCAAAACTATCTTCCTTATAAAAAATACAGTTAAACATCAGATTTTACATTTTAAATTAAAATCCTTTAATCAAAACATTTCATGTATGATATTGTGATATATCATATTATGACATATCCCATTTTGTGCATTATGAGTTAATATGATAATACTTTTTGCACAATATGATAGTATTTATTTTAAATCTTTGTGATCTGGTGTTTCATTCATATTTTAGTTCTCAACAGTAAATGAAAATATTTTTAAATTGTTCCCAAAATATCTTTGTTTTAAAATTTGTTTCATTCAGTTATATTTGCCTTGATATATAAATATCTTTTAAATTTTTTGAGATATTATCATTTTCCGCAATAAGAAAAATTTGTACGATAGGTAATGGTTTACAGTATTATTAGCTAAATTATACCGTTGTTAGCATTATACAGAATAATTAGTTAAATATTTAAAAATTTTGAAAAAAATTTAAAAATTATAGTTGCATTCATTATTTTTACTTTCATCTTTTGTGTTTTCCGAAATGATCTATCAAAAAAGTTAAATATTTAAAAATTTTGAAAAAAATTTTAAAAAATTTAAAAATTATAGTTACATTCATTATTTTTACTTTCACCTTTTGTGTTTCCGAAATGATCTATCAAAAATTCCGAAATATCTATTAAAAAAAGTTCAATGCAAATTATTTTCATTATTCTTCCTTATTATTAATATGTACAGTGTTCTTCATTATTATTTTGAGGGTACTAATACTGCAAGTTACTCAGTATTTTGTCATGAAATGTTAATAGAAAACATTTGCAATCAAAGTCTTTTAATTTTATTCTGTAAATAAATCATAATTTTATATCTTCGTATATTGTTTTGTTGAATTTTAATATTTAAGAGTGTCCATTATTAAAGTAAAAAAAGTTTTGATTTTGATTAAAATTCATATTAATGAAAGCCCATGCTATTTTTACAACAAATTTTGACAAAAATTTTATAATCGTTTGTAAAATTAAATATTTCTCATTATGTACTTATATATAATCTAATCAAAAATAAATCAGTGACAAGTATCATGTATACTTTATATCAGATCTTTCTTGATTAGTGAATTTCTTGCAATAAACTTTAATCTTTAGTTATTGCTGTACGATTGTTATTCAATCTCCTGTTTTTTAACTGCCTCATGTAGTTCCAGTTAAAAAATCATGTCACTCGATTTAAATCTGTCGCATCAAAAGTTGTCAATAATAAATTATTTTATTATAAAACGATGTTTGAATTTTTTACACGGTAATAATAAGAAATTGAATAATAAATAGATGCTTAATAAATTTAAATTAATAATAAGAGGTCCGTTTTATGTTAAATATTTGATCAGTATTAAATGAAAATCTATGATGTTCTTAATTGAGATCATTGATATTAAAAGTAAAGAAGCCTTATCCTAATCCGAAGGAACTTTAATTTCGAATAAATGTAGTCATTTAACAGAAATTCATAATGGAATTTATTGAAATCTAAGAGAAATGAATTCAGATGAAACTGAAATCCCATACATTATAAATGAAAATTGCAAAATACCTGCTTCTCTTAATTGCTGGTCATTTACTTAAAATAAACCACATTTTACGTTTGCTTTAACGGTTTTTCCTTTTAAACGCGCTATTCCTACTTAGCGAACGTTCTGACTTATCAAACTTGGCAGATTTTTAAATCTTTATGATTATTAAATAACAGGAACTTTTTGTATTATTCGGCAACATACCGAAGCAAATTTTGAAATTCCTCAATCACTTTCAATACTTTTCGAATATCATCAGTCCTTTCAATTTATTTCTGTATTTTATATTTATTAAGTTCTTAATTCTTCGGCGTCTATAGAAATGCGAATAGTTTAAGCTGAGATAATAGCCATTCCTCTGTCGGAAATTTATTTCTTATTGAGAACTTTAACTTCACTTAAAAATCATACGCTCTCGACTAGGCCGATATTAAGTTTGAGGGAAATCTTTACAATTCTGAACTTCAAAAAATCAACTTTTCCACTAATTTGGTAATTTCATTATTTTCCTTTGTTTAGTTCTTTATGTTAAACTTGCTCAGAATTCGGTACCTCTAGTTCCCATTAAAGAAAAAATATGCTTCACGGTAAATGCTTTTAAGTTTTGTGGAATATTTTTGTTAGAGGATATAAGTTTTAGATATTATATTTTTTCTCTGGAAACTTATTGCCGAATCACAATGTTATTCAATAAATAATCTCTCACAATCGTTAATACTTATTCGTTGTTCAGAATTTATTTGAAAAGGAGAAAATTTTGAAAAATTAAAATTATCTTGTAGTTCATGATGTATTCTTTGACAGACTGGCTGCCTATTTCTAAATGTTTGTTTACTTTTTCTCTCATTCTAAGGAGAAATTTCATATATTTTCGCTTAAATGTTGACTTTGAAATTCCCAAATCAATAATTTGAGAACATTCATTCTGGCTATTTCAATCTTGAGCTAAATATAAATCAATCACCGAGAATAAGTTTTATAATCGAAATTGATCATTTCCTACACAAGATTTGAATTAAATGAAACATTTTTTCCTTAATTTATAGTTTTGGATTAGTAATTTATTTCAAAAAACTTCAGTTAACAATTTAATTAAACCTTATTTTTCTTCAGAAGAGCTAGTTATTAAATGAAACATTTAAAAATTGATCCGTTACAATAAAATGAAGTTTATACTACTAAGTTGGCAATTCCTAATGCTAAACAAATCAAAAAATTATAAATTCTTTAGGAGGAATCAAGAATAAGTAGTCTTCAATACGATTAATTTTGTTTGAAATTGTAAATTAATTTACAATTTACAATATGAAGTTGCAATTGAAATATAATTGCAATATAATATAAAACTAGTGACAAAATAGTTTTTTAGTTAATCCGACATTAGTTGCTATTTTGGCGTATTTCTTAAAATGTTAAAATAACTAAAGCAAAACGTTTTGCCAAAAAGAATAATGAACAGCAAGGATGTAATATTATTTGACTCTTCAAAAAAGGAAAGCTATAAATTAAATACACATTTTAAAACTCTACACAGAAAATTAAAAGATAATTGGAAAGTTCAAATGTAATGGTCGTTTCAGTCATTCATTTTTTAACATATCAAATTTCAATTCTGAGTGAAATTTTTTTACAATTTCAGCAATAGAGAAGAATTCACACAGTCAACTTTAAAAGATGTACGTCTTATTATTTTTACGGGACCTTGCAAAAATTTCACAGAGAATGAAATGATGGAACTAAAAAAATTTATAGAAGAAGGTGGAAGTATTTTAGTGACTTTAGGGGAAGGAGGTGAAAAATCTTTTCAGACAAATATTAATTTTCTTCTAGAGGAATTTGGAATTATGATAAACAATGGTAAATTAAATTTTAAAATATTACATTTATATATTCTTTTGTCTTAATTATATTTTATTTTTTATGTTCTAAAATTTTGAAATTTTAATTTTATAAAGAATAATTTTTTCACCATAAATGTTATTTTCAGATTTTGTATTAAGGACCCATTACTATAAATATTTCCATCCAAAAGAGTGCTTAGTATCAAATGGTATTTTAAACAGAGCAATTGCAAAAGCCACAGGAAAGCAATATTTGCCAGAAGAAAATTCAGAAAATAATGATGAGTAAGTGGATATACATTATTTAAAATTAAATTAAGATTTTGATTTGTTTCATATTTCTTTTATATTTTATTTTAGATCATTAAGCTTTGTGTATCCTTTTGGAGCAACATTAAATGTAGCCAAACCTGCAGTGGCAGTTTTATCCACAGGGAGTGTGGCATTCCCATTACAAAGACCAGTCTGTGCTTTTTATGAAGCATCAGGTAGATAAAAACAATTAAGATTTATAGTACACATTTTTAAGATTATTTCATAAATTAAAATTATCTTTGAATATGATTATTATATTTTTATTTTTTATTTAAAATTTTATAATTAAAGTATTGTTTAAAAATTTTTTTTGGGAAATAAGAATTAAATTTTACTGAGTGAAAAAGTAACAATGTAAAATTTTTAATTTCTTTAAGTAATTCATATTCTGAAATGAATATTTAACTCAGAACAAAGAAAAGTTTGCAGTGTTTTTTAGCTTAAATTTTACTGTTTTTGACAATACCCCTTAATAAGTTTATTTTAAATTACCAAATTATATTAAGTTGCTTCTTGATTCTAAAGAATTTTTAAGTAAATTATGAGTCTTATTACTTCATAATAAGGAATTACTAACTTATTATTAAAAATGATATTTATTTAGAGAAAGTTTTAATTTTTAAATTTATAAATGTTAACTACCTCACAAATATTATTTTGCCTTAAAAGTTCTTATGTAGATGAAATCAGCTTGGATTTTAAAAGGAGCTTCATCATCATATGATTGTAAATATCTTACTCCTTATTAAGTGATAATGCTGAAGGGAGTGTCATTGTAATTTGTTTTTTTACAGGAAGTAGTGGAAAACTTGTTGTTATTGGTTCTTCATTAATGATTTCTGATTCTTATATTGATTTTGAGCACAATATTGACATTGTAAATGTTATAATTAGTTTCCTAGTCACTAATAACATTCAGTTGAATCAAATTGATGCTGATGATCCAGATATAGCTGATTATTCTTTAGTACCCAGTCTTTCTAGTATGGCAGAAAAGCCAAAGGTCTGCCTGCAAAGACCTATTCTAGTGAGTATACCTTTATTGTTTATAATATCCTGAAAAAGGATCGGTTATTTTGGCAATAGTTAGTTTTGTATTATAAATAAATTTTAAATCATTTAGATAATAAAATGCATTTTGTCTATAAAAAAAAACCAGAGTTTCTCATTTTTTTTTGTAGTTTATGGCATATCCACTTCAGGTTGGCTAACTATATTATTTTATGCAAGATTCTAATTTACTGGTTTTCACATTCCTGCTATTTCAACAGGTGCACCCATTTAATCATATTTAATTCTCATTTCTTATGAGCTTTATGGAGTTAACTAAATTTGATTTATAATTAAAAAATGAAATAACAATGATAGACCTTCACATTTAGAATTTTGAAAGTTAATTTACATTTTCATTTTTTTTAATTTCAGCAATTAATATTCATAGTTTTAAAAAAGCTTATAAAAATAATGTATTTTAATTTAATCGTAGGATGTACCATTAGGTAATTTTTCAACTGTAAAAGATAAATTATTTTCTATAAATATGGACAATGTGCCTTTAGTATTAGAAGCATACAAAACTTTGGGACTAAAACATGAACCGCTACGACTCATTACACCGGAATTCGAAACTCCTTTGCCTCCTTTATTACCTGCAGTAAGTATTTCTATATTTGTATTAAGTTAAACTTACCATTCAAAAATAATGCTTTTTTGCCGAGGACGCTGATTTTTCTTTAATTATTAAAATGAAAAAAATGAAAGGGATTTTTTATATATTTGCGGGAAATCCAATTTTAAGTTGTTGTTTTTTATACCGATGAAAGATATGAAAGAAAATTTTTGTCTTAAATTTAGAATTTTTCATCTTTAATGTAATAAACCTATAAATATATATTTTTTCAATTGAAATAATTATTTTTTCTGTAGGTTTTTCCACCAGTGCTGAAAGCTTTATCCCCACCACCACTTGAACTATTTGATCTCGAAGAAGCTTTCAGTTCGGAGAGAACTCGCCTGGCACAAATTGTGAACAAATGCTCATCGCCAGCGGAGGATAACGATTTCGATGAAGAAGCTGATATAGAATTTTTTATTCACGAATGTGCGCAAATAGTTCGCCCAGATGAATCATTAAAGTCATTAAATGCAAAACAAATTCTTTACGAGTTAGCCGTAGAACTTTGTCAGTTTAAGAGAGCAAATACAAATGACTAAGTAACTTTAAACAGAAATAATCAAAGCACTATTACCCTTGATTTTCTCTGCGGTTAATTGGAATGGTTAAAATGAAAGAAAGCTTATAATTAGCTTTTTTGCGTCAGGATATTGTGAAAAATCATCTAATTCTTTTTATTTTAATGACATTTCGAATTATGGCTTTTAAAAAAAATAAGAAAAATAGTTTATTAAGAAAAGTCTAACTAGTCAGATCCATTCAACTTTTTGTTCCTGTACTTAGCTGATTAAGTCATTTCTAGAATGTGTAATTCATTTTAATTAAATCATATTTAAACGTGACATAAAGTTAGTTTATATGAACTTTAAATCTAGAAAAATTTATATATATATATATATATTTATAAAAAATATTAAACTTTAAAGTAAAGATTTCCCTAATTCTGCATATTCAGATCCTTGAACTAAGAACATTTTGATTTCTTTAGAATGTAAGTTTTATCATTTTTGTCAATTTATATTTATTTTATAGTATATACTAATATGCCTTGGTAATTTTAAGTAAAAAATTTGTAACATCTAAATTTAGAGATCAGTATTTCAATAATTCTAGAACGGAAAATAAAAATCCAGTTCGATTTCTTATACAGAATTATGTCAGGTGGAATTTTTTTAATCAAAATTATAGTTGCGTTCATTATTTTTACTCCAAAATTTTATCAAAATAATTGATTTGAATAAATTAAATATAGTGTTCCAATGAATTTATAGTAAAGATACTGTTTGGATTTCCATACTCTATAACAATTATTGTAAAATTCGACAAAAATATAATCTGATTTTGCTATTTAAAGGAGGGATTTGGAAGTAAATGTAGCTGAGTGAATCAGCTAAATTCATAATAAGCTGAATTACATTCAATATTAAGTTGTGGGCCATCCATTAACGAAAGATTATAACAAAATCTTTTATAAGTGATTGCAGTAATAAGTTTTGATTTTATTCAAAACTGACAAAATATGTAAAATGTTTAACTTTCTTCATTTTTATTCTTTTCAAAATGTAAGATTCTTAGATTTTTCGAAAATTTGTCACGGTTATTAGTTTAAGCACAGTCCATAATATAAGCAGTGTTCCTGCAGTTATATGTAGGTTTGCATTCAGAAAAGAGGCTCCTTAAGGTTTGTCTATAAGTGCTGAGCAAATACGAAAACCAAAATTTATTTGATCTAATTAGAGACTGGAAGTCATTTCATAATGCACGCATGCTTGATCTTAAATATAAATTGCTCACATGAATTAATTTTTCATTTATATCGTTACTATGAAGACATTTAAATTTTGAGTGATGCAGTTGAAACAATTAGGTCAAATATTTTATTTAATTCCTTTAATAATAAATACTTGTCTTGCATATGAAGTTTTGGGATTTTAAGATCATAGTTTATGATAAGATGCCATTTTGGCAATTCGTAAAAAAATTTTTTTTAAGAATTACGACTTAAAAAAAGGCAAATTTATGTTTCCTTATATTATGCAATTTCCATTTAGCTTTCCTTTAGCACAGATAATTTAATTTTGATTTTTGTATCATAAAAAAAAATAAAAGATATTAACTAAAATAGATATTTATATTACCTTGAATGTTGAATTTAATAACTAATACCTGAATTTTATTCAATATTTAATATAATTAATAACCTTTTTAATCAGTTACCAAATATGTTTATTGTAAAATTAAGAATGACACATAATATTTTTCAAATAATTTTTAATAAATTGTTGTGTTTTTATGTTAACCTTTCTGTGAGAAAAGAAATATGTATAAAAATAGTAATTTTATTACAATATCGTTTGTAAAGGTTGCATAAATTATTTATTTCATTCAAAAAGCACAGAGAAATGTACCAAGTCAATATTGTTTTACAATGATGTATTATTGTCTTAAACTGATTTTTTATTCCTGTTCATGTCTTAAGCTACAAATGAATCTCAATTATCAAAACATAATTAGAATCCGTATCTAAACATAGGGATTCCAATTGCTGGAATCTTCAGGTTGAAGTGATCCAGTGACCAATAGTACCACATCAACTAGCCACCAAATTCCAATGCCACCAAGTGTAAGTAATTTACCAACTGCAGTGCCAGTTTGTGCCAAACTGAAGCGATCCATTCCTATGAATCCAAGTAAAATACTGTAAATTAAGGTTGTGGCAAAATAATGTCCTTTGTATCTGTAACATGAATTTGAGAATTAATAACTTTATTTATTTTAATGAGAAATATTTAAAAAAGAAAAACAATTTATAATAAAACATTTATATATTCTTTTGTTTAAGTTCCTTTCATACCTTATACAAGGCACACCATCTCTTTTAAAAGTTCTAGGTCCAAAGCATTCAATGTCTGGTAAAACTTCACATGTTACTGTGGCTCTTTCGACATCTTCATATTTGAAACCACCAAATTTGATGCAACCCTTTCCAGTTTCATCTTTTGCTGTTTTATTTCCTTTATGATCATATGGTTCTTCACAATCTACAAACTCTGTTGGACTAAAAATAATTTTCAGTTAATATTGAAAATCACCTCGCCAGGAACTACATTCTGCATTAGCTTTCAATGGTTGGCTTGTGTAAAAAGGAGAGCTCTAGAAAACTTATTTAATCATTATGTAATTAATAAATTGTATAATTTATGATTATTGTAAACTTACAGGAATGAGCATTTAACTAATGGTCCATGAGGAAGATATCCAGGTTTAATGTCTTCTGGAGAAATTGAATTTTTGCTTTCATCTTCAGAGCCGATTGATAAACCAACTAGATACAAAAAAACGGCTGATACAGGAATTATTTCCATAGTGATTATTCTTCAAGCCATCTTATACTTTTCAAAGTGATCTCGATTAAAGATATTTTCGGGCATATTTTTAAAATTTTAATTAAACTAATATCTTCGATGTATCATAAAGCTTTCCACCTTCTACAAATATTTTGCTACTAAACAATAATTATTTATCACGGTGGTTCATTGCCTCCGGGATACGCTACTTGAAATATGAACATGAACGATACTGACATCTATTTCAGAAAGAAAATGCTAAAAGATTCTGCTGCCACTTTTAAGATGCATTATTGCTCCACGGACATCATATAACTGCATTTAAATGCTTAAATATGAGTTTCTTTCGCTGATAAAAAATATAAAAATAAGTATTGGGTAGTAAATAATTATAAGATATCTAAAGAAGACCTGAGGCCATGTAAAGTAAAATGAAGAATAAACGTAACTAGTGGCCTTTATATTGGATCACCATTTGTAGAATATATTTTTACTGAATTCATTAATAAACCCTTAAATTTTTATGTGAATTACATTTAAATGTAAATTTTGGTTTAAATTGATACAAATTTCACAACAGATCAATCACCGTTTCCCAGTTCTTGAGACTGGTTAAGGCTTCTTTTGCTGCCAAAGCCACCTGACCTTCCGCAGAATTCTCCCATTCCGTGGACAAAATCTTCCATGATTCTTCTAAACATTTATTCACCTCCCTCAAATTTTTCTTCATCTCGCTTTTGGTAACATTCCTTAGTTCGAATTTTCTTCTGAGAATGACCATTAACGGTGCCTGAAGTTCATACAGCAACATGCCTGATACATAAAAGTGTTTCAGCATTATTCAGAACGGTTTCGAGTTCTGCTCTATTTTGGCTTAATCCTGGGCTTACCTCTTTGCTTGGAAAGTCCCGGTTCGAGCTTTTCGCAAATTTTCAATAATTTTCGGCAAATATCTACTTTCCTTTTTAGCTGTTCCCCCGTTAAATCATTTATGAGGTAACCTTCTATTTTCCCATACAGCTGACTCAAGCAATGAAGAGCCGCTAGACAATGATAGTGATTTTCGTGAAGAATATTTCGGTACTTTCTTAGAAAATTTTCGTAGCCCTCTAAGTCATTGCCATTTATGGCGTCCAGTTCGTCGGACATCCTGCAGAGTCAGAATCTCAATTTGACCAACTTAACTCTATGCTCATACTCAGCTAAACGTCACTATTAATAAGCATGCCAATACCTCTCGGTAAGCTCGTTGATTTCGGTGGCTCCCACCTTATAGCGGCGACATTTAGACGATCTGCATTCCCATTCGGAGTTTTCATCTAAGGGATTTTTCGGAAGCACGAGCCCAGTTTTACAAACGGGACACATGAGAGCGCTGCAAAAGACGCCGAGCTCTGTAGCGTCGGTGCATCTCTCGCAGAAACACGAGAAAAACTTTGTGTCAAGAAGATGTTTTCGCCTTTTGAGCGTGGACTGCAATTGGAAGCTTTAATAAAAAAAATTGTGTTCATCAAGCGACATTTGCCATACATCACCATCTAAGCTTACCAGAAAAGTATAAGTGTAGCTGACATTTATGCGTGCATTTACTGAAATAGTTTTCGTTGCTTTAACCACCAGGCTAAAATTCATGCCGTTGGAATGGCACGTATTTGGCACGCAGTCGTGGGAAAAAAGAAAAGCATTGGGATATATGGCTCGCAGAGGTTGAAATCCAGACGATGATGTCACTTCGAAAGCATTCACCTACAGAAAAATATTATCCATAATCAAATCCATGTAATTTTATTAAAACAACATCGAACAAATTCATCAGTTCGTGATGATTAACACTTCCTCCTACAGGCACAATATCTTACAAAGACCTTCATCTTGTGACATTAACATCGCTTTTAAGTGCATTTTCGCAAAACAAATTAATATTTTATCTAATAAGGACACAAACTCACTTCAAGAATACCACATGCAAAGTGTATTTCCTCTGAGGTAAATGACGATAATCCCAAAGTTTTCTGAATTTTTTCTACCCCCAACTCTTGATTAACCCTCCATAAGTTTTGGTTTTTTTTCCTTTTCTCAGTGTGGGACTCCATGCTTTCAATGATTTTCCACATTTCAGGATTGAACAGTTTTAGCAGCAACACCCTGAGTGGCATAATTGCATAGAAGCAACTTCGTAAGGACAGCGCCTCTGCGTCTTTTACCGATGATTTAGCCAAAACACCGCATTCCGCGGCGCTGTGCCCCAATGTTTTTCGATACCCGGGGCAGCGATTAGAACACAGGGGCCACCCACATTTAACACACCTGAAACGGAATTTCGTCTCTCGGAATGAAATGAGATCGCTTCTCAGATGCCACGCAACGGAAAAGTATAAAGTAAAAAAATTTTTTGAAGTCGCAGTTGAAAGATTCCTTTTTCACGAACCTCTGATAGGATTTTTTATCATGCAGGTCTATATTGGCGTAGCAGCCGATGCAGAGTGGTTTCGCTTCTTGGCAGGGACCCACCACGATTGCCTCTTCCACCATAATCACTTCTCCCGCTTTTATCTGCCTGCTTGCTATCAGGTATCTGAGCAAAGTTTTATGTGGAAATGTGAAAAGGCAAGATGAATAATTCATATGGATGCATTTAGATTTCGAACCTGCCTAGAACATCGGAGGTTTCCATCTTGTATGGAGGCTGACAATCACTGACGTTGGGCTCCACCGAAGAACAATCCTCTCCATTTCCCTGCGATGCTTTGTTTTTAACTATTGATCGACGTTTCTGAAAAATCAAATAGTTTATATCTATCAACCAGGTCTGCTCTTGTTGAAAAGATATTTAAAATGGCATAAATGGGTGGTCAGCTTCAGAAAATATTACACACGTAGCCGGTTTGATGAAAAATAATAAAACTGGAGATCTCAGAAAATAAGAAGACGAAAAAGAAATAAAATTTGTTTAAAAAAGATATATATATATATATAATAGGAAGCATAGGAAAAACTTCATTTTGACCAAAAATATACAGACATGTAATTCTCTTAGAGTATATTTAGAGTCTTAGACTCTACTAAGAAATATCTATTAATTTTTTTTCATTAGCCTAATGTATTAACTTATATTAAGGGTGTAATACTTAATAATAAATATAAAGTTATTTCAAAATTATAATAAAAATTTATAACATTAGGCAAACTTCAATTAAAATAAGTTATGCGGGTGAAATCTCATATGTATGTTTTTAAATAACTTTAATTTAACTTACAATTATAATTGTACGTTTCAAAATTATGATTCGTACGTACAAAATAAAGAAAATTTTACCTTTTTTCGCCCCATTTGGTTAACCAATTTTAAGGCGCACCACCAATCGAAACCTTCACGTTAACATGTCTTTCCAGCTTTACATGTACAGGGTTAGTGCTTAGATCCAATTTGACTGATTGTATTGTTTCGACAGAGCTTACTGCTGCAAATGAATTTTTAAGAAAGCGGAAGCAGCAATAGTTGAAGTTTATATTGTTGAAAAATTGCCAGACGGTCACCTCATTCTGTATAATTAGCACATTGGACTCACAATGTTGCTGCTGCCAGAAAGTGAAGCTATTTTCAGATTTTGGGATCAGTGACTCTGCTTCGGCCGAAATTCTTAATTGAAATTCACCGTTTTTTGTATGAATTATTGAAAATATTTATATTTATGAAAGAAGTTTATCACTCTTGATCGACCATTAAAGTTTATCGCAAATCCATCTATCTTTCTCTCTCTCTCTCTCTCGTAGTAGATTTATATTTTTTATGAATCTCGAGATTCGAAAAATTTTTTCTTCAAAACAGGAATTTGATTATTGGCCTTTTTTATCGGCAAAAAAATATTGAAAAATTATCCTGATACACAATAAATAACATGAGGCTTAATATATAAAGTCCTCACGTAATTTTTTCAAATAAATTACTATAGTTACTGCCAGAGATTATATTCATTAAACGTAGGTATTGCCAGACATGGTATGATAATCATTGTTAATTTTATTGTTAAACTGGTTGTTGGTTACTCCAATAAAATGAACATGCAGGTAAACATAATTTTTTCAAAAGCAGAAATATGACGAAGATGAGATTTTTTCAACGCTGCTGTGATTTCTTTATTTGTCAGCTGTTTTCCAGGCATGAATTCCAGCAGCGAATAACAAATTTCTATCTTTTTCTCCTCGTAAAAATGTAAAATTGGAAACTTTAACAAATTCGCTTTCTTCGCTCTGCTCATTGCAAGGATCTGGGTTAAATCCAAGCTCTTTCCTCAAAGAGAAGAGTCATGTCGGACGAACAGTTAACATGTGCAGTTTGTGGAAAACCTTCGATTTCAAGGTGTGGAAAATGTCGAAAAATCACGTATTGCTCAAAGGGGCACCAAAAGCTCGACTGGAAAAGACACAAATCGAAATGTGAACGTTCGGAAGCATGCTTCGAGGTAAATTTTTATTTCTTTTTTTAAGTTAACAATATCCGCAAAAACTGTACTTTTCATTTGAGGGTTTAATGCAATATTAATATAGTATAAAATTTATAAATTCATAAATAATTTATTCCTTTACAAGGACGAGATTATGGATTATGGATAAAACAATCCAATTAACCTTAAGAGTCGTAACATTTAGGTGATATAAGTTTTGAGCATTCTTATTGTTTTCAATAATTTCAAAATTTAGAAAGAATACCTCGTCCGCTGTCTCCTACAGTGGTTTAAATTTTAGGGAACCGGTGAAAAAGGTAGGTCCATCACAGAGTTTCACTTCATTTTAGATAGCTGAAAATCCAGAATTAGGAAGGCACTTGGTAGCTTCAAGAACTTTTCAGGAAGGCGAGATAATCCTGGAAGAAGCTCCTTTGGTGTCCGGACCTCTGCAGGAGACTCCTCCGATATGTTTAGGTTGCTACATTTTACTGAACCAGTTCAATAGCAGAAACTGCTCTCGATGCGGCTGGCCAGTTTGTTCCACAGATTGTGAGGAGTCTCCCTCTCATGTACCCGAATGTGAAATCACCAGAAAATATAAGGATCGAAAGGTAAGAAAACGTCACAAATAAGTGAAGTTATATTTTTCAGGTTTATGTAGTTCTTGAAATTTTTTTTTTATTCGCATACAGGTTAATATCACAACCTTTCGTGAAGGGCTTTGTCACCCTAGTTACCAGTGTCTGACAGTGCTACGTTGCTTATATCTGCGCATGTCGAATGAAGTTGCCTGGAAAAAAATTGTGAAGCTCCAGTCTCACTACGAGGAGATGATATCGTCGGATATTTACGAGGATAACTTAGTGCGAATCGCACTTTTCATTCCGAGATTTTTCAATTTTCATGAATTCGAAACCGAAGAAATCCTGAAAGTTGTCAGCATTGTGCAGGTCTGTGCGATGTCATGCCCGGATCGGCTTTAATTCTAAACGATCTGCTACTTTGAATAATTTGTAGGTGAATGCACACCACGTGCCTCTTAAAAAGCCGGGATACGTTTCAATATACGACAAAGCGTCCTTCCTAGAGCACAACTGTCGTGCAAACTGTTCCAAAAGCTTCACCGACAACGGAAATATAGTCATCCGGGCAGCACGCACAATCCATGCCGGGGAACGTCTTTCTATTTCTTACACGTTGCCGTTGTGGGGGGCGAAAGCGAGAAGACTTCATCTGCTGCAAACCAAGTACTTCCTCTGTCACTGCGAACGATGCACGGATCCCACCGAATTAGGAACCCATTTCAATTCTTTGAGATGTCCTTCTGGGTAGGATTTTGGATAACAAAAATTTTCATTTCATCACCTTCCAGAAGCAATGTAAAATATTGTATAAATAATATTCACAGGGACTGCCACGGTTACGAGGTTCCAGTTTTAGAATCGGAAACTTCGGAATCTTCCTGGCGATGCCTCATTTGCGGCAAAAGCACTCCGAACGAAGATCTGAAATCGTTTTTTCGAAATATCGAAGAGGATATGCTCAGGCTGGACAAGAGAAATGTCGAAGACTGCAAAATGTTTTTGGAGAAATACGGAAAAAGTCTCCATCCGAACCATCACTTCATGGTGGAGATCAAGTTGGCGATTCTGCAGTGCCACGAAGAAAATTTATTCAATCTCGGCGAGGAAGATCTCAAATGGATGGTGGAAACGTGCAGAAACCTGAGCGATCTGGCGGATCATCTGCTGCCGGCCGAAAATCGGTTAAGGGGAATTCTTTGTTTTCATCTCCATTCGGCACTTGCTGAATGCGGCAGGAGGATGGCACTGGAGAAGAAGGTGGATGCTTTGGAAACGAAACAAAATTTGGCGGTAATTACGTTAAGAGAGTGCGTTGGAGGAGACCTGCAGGAGGAAAATTAATGGGAAAATCCATAATTCCCAACGTCTAAAACCGTTTTTTTTTCCTTTCAGGTTTGCAAGGAGATCCTGGAGAAAGTGCATGCGTTTTTAAAAAACGAACCGGATTCCCTTCCGGAAGGCAGAATGTCTGCCGAAGCGTTAACATACATTCAAAATATAGACGCGATACTCGAAAGCAGCGAAGAACACGTAAACGGCTGTGAGTAAGGGCAGCTGAAGAAACATCAGGAAAATGAAGGCAACGGACACGGCGTGGCATTAAGGAGTGATGACTGACTCCCCGTCCCGGTTCTGCACGAGGATGTTAAGTGTACCTCATCTGCGATTGTGGCCGGCCAATCAAGGATGAATTGAGTCGTTCGGAAACTAGTTTTCAGCCGCCGTCCGGAGGCGGGCAAGATCTCGCTTGAAAACGCTCATCCATGTATGAAGCGGCAGTTTGAAGCAAACTCATGTCGGAATCCGATCTTCAAGGTAAAATGACATTTACCGCCTTTAGAAGTTTCATTTGTTTTACTGCGGGCCCCAAAACGACGTCCGCTACGACAACGAAGTCGATTAACTGAATTTAACGTGTCTGCAGAAGCCCCGCCTAACATTAGTTTGCAGCCTTGCCTCACCGGGACCGTCAGAATTAAAAGCATTTTGCGTGCCTTCCTTCTGGAAGATGACAGACCGCATGGGGCAAGGAGTGGTCCCTGCTCGGGCGTGATGGGTGGACCTTGGGCCTCCTTTTGGGACAGACATTGTCGACCTTCGCTAAGCCTCTTTCGTGCATTTCTTTTGTTCATTCAGAAGCCCCGCAGGCAACGGTCAAACGGCTCCGTCTGCGACTTAGGTTAAAAATGTCCCATTAAGAATTTTGCTCTTCGTCGACTAACAGAAAATTGTAAAACTCATTCGTTTTATTGCTTTTATTTATTTTTAATTGCAATTACAATAAAAATGTTTTCTAAGTCAAACATTGTTCAATAAATTATCACATTTACTTTGATGAGCTTTCTCTGCGGTAAGGACAGAATTTTAAAAAGGGTGAAAATTTTATTTTTTTCCTTCGTAAGGTGCCTATAATGCACTAACTTCTAGCTTTTGCTGAAAGTGTAGCTGAAACCATCGGGTGTTCTGTTGAGATCCAATTTTCCCGGAGGATAGAACCTGTGAGGGGCTGGGGTAGGAGCGGGTTGAGCTAGTTGATGGTTATAAGATGAGACGGGAGAATAGGAAACGGGAGAGGGAGTGGCACCAAAAGTGTAAGAGTATTGCCCGCTGGGATTGACTCCTGGAACGCCCTGAGGAATCTGAGAGTGGTGGTCGCTGTAGGATTCTCTGTATTGCCCATCGTCGTACTGCGCCGGGGATGCCGGTACGAAAGGTTGGGGTCTCGGTTGTGGAGGAAACTGCGGAAAGCTCTGCGCTCTGTATTGAGGCTGATACTGGGCTTGAGGTTGGTACTGAGCGTGAGGTTGGTACTGCGGTTGTGGGGGAGCGACGGGTGCCGGAGGTACCGGTAGATGATCTCCCGAAGCCTGGAAACCGTTTTTGCCGGCGGTGTAAGTTATGGTTCTTCGCTGACCGCTGAAAATTTCCAACAAAAAGAATGAGACGAAGATTTTTGATGGCACCGGGCAAATCTCTGCATTGTTACATTTAAAATCGAATCCGATTGTAAGTTAGACGGACATAGTAACGTGAGGTACATAAGTATTGCAAGCAATACGAAAAAGTAAAAAAAATTAACTGGCGGCTAGAATGCGAGGACGTGTCACGAGCGATCATTAAAAATATTCACTTTGGAGTCGAATTTAAATAAAAACGGAATAATAGCTGTTGTTATTACAATTGCGGGTAATTATAAGTGCGGTGTACGGTTTACGTGATGAAACATGGTTTGAAAAGACGTTTGGAATGCAAACATTACCTTGGGTCGACGTAGCTGTAAGATCCCCTTCTGTTTCCATCGACATCGCTTTCTTCTTTAAATTCGACGCCGTCTTCCTGAGTGTAAGCAGCACCGAAAGTTCCGTCTCCGGATAGGTACCTGGAATCGCTGATTATGGCAATTTGTGCTGGGTCTACACCATGTACCTGGGGTCTGTATTGTGCGGCAGCGAAGCCTGCTATCGCGAAAAGAAAAACCTAGAAAAAAAAATACAATGCATAACAATTACCCATTTTTGCTGCTCTTCTCGCGGAAGGACAGAAATCTTGAATTGCCAAGGCTAACGCCATTCATTTCAAGCAAATAAATTGTTTTTATCTAAAATCTATATTTAATTTTTTTCTGCGGTCCATCTGATGTGTTTAGAAGCGAACTTCAGCGGGATCCTACAAAAGAGTTTTCGAGTAAATGTCTTGGAATATACGCCTCTATGCTTAAGAAAAGATATGCCCAAAAAAACATCAATATATTTTTTTTCCAGAAAATGATGCATTGGTTCGTGTATGAGACATTTCTCACCGCCCTTCCCCCCCCCCCCCAAGTTTTAAAGAAAACTGACCGCGCGAGATTTTCATTAAAATTATACGAAACTACAGAAACAGGATGAACCTGAAAATGATAAAGTCTTAAATATATTATACATTTATAAAATATGCTAAAAAAGAAAATTTTATATATAAAATAAACGTTCTTATAGAATCGTCAAGTGATATATCAATGTTTAAAGCGAACTGATGTCTTTCCAGATCCCAAAATCTAAATATGAAGTCCATCCAAACATTCGTAAAAAAGAGTAAAAGCTCCTTCAGTTTTTAGTCCACAATTCGCAAAATCTGATTTTCATCGATCCTCGAAACGCTTTCGGAGTCTGAGAAACTCAATTCTCAGGCAGAATCCTTCCTCGGAGAAAAGCAAATTACCGATCCTTTTGAAATACAAGCGATTTGCCCGTTAACAAAGCATCTACTTACAAGGCTTTGAACCATGTTGACAAGCTCAGAGTCCGACCAACTGGTAATTTTTACAGAATGGGAACTACCTTATATAAACAAGTATGCAGGTTGGTGGTGGTACCCGGTGACTGATCATTGGCCCTTGGAAACTAGGAAGTACGTTCATGAATCTCTCGCTTCGGCTTTCAGAACAATGCAGCTCCGCTCGTTTCTTTCTTCTCGGATTCCTGGATCTCGGCTCCAGAGTTTTCCTGGGTTCAAAGGGGGGAAATCCAACAATTTTTTCTGCTTCCCCGTTTTTTTTCTCGTGACTCCGCCGCTCGAAATTACAGTTCATCAAAATGATCTTGCATGTAACCATGCAGTTTACTATTGTTTTACGCCACTTAAAATAATTGTAGTAAATAGATTTTTTTACATACGTCGTGTGTTGCCATCCAAAGGCTAACAGTGCCGGAACCTCTCTGATTTTTGCTTTTCTTTCGTGGCATCCGCCTAACGGAGAAAGAACAAGGATTGTTACTTGAATTTGAAGTGATATCCCTTTCTTTTAATCACAGTCATGTTCATTGATTTTTAAAATGAATTAGATCGGTATGCTGCATTAGCCGGCTGCAAAAAAAAATCTTTTCTTTGAGGGAACCATTAAGGGTGGCTCCCAGCGCAGAGCCAATTGAGTTACTTCTAGGCCAAAGGAATTACAGTGTTTAATTTGTAAACAAACATCGATCCCCTTAACGGACCATGATAGAATCGTTAGATTATGCTTTGGTTTGTGGACGCCCTACTATAATCTTACGTCGATCACATTAACAAATGCCCTGTTTGGTGTTTTTGATTGCCTTCTGACTATATGCGGGCGATGCACGCGAGTCGACGGTGTAGCCAACCTTTCTTGAGCTCGCATCTTGTACATTAATGAGGCTCTTGCATATCGCTATATTCATTGCGTAAAGCAGATATTCGGCACTTCGTCATTGTTCTCGTGTACTTTAAGAAAAGGGAAATTTTCACAATCCAATTCCTCGCTCTCAGTGACAGGAGAAAATGTTTCCAAGATATTTTCACCCATTCATTATGTCTTTTCTTTACTTATCTTTTCACGATCTAAGGTGGACCCATTTACCCGATACGTAAATAGCGAATTGTCCTTTTTTCTTATGCTGCTTTTGGACAGACAGACTGTTTTTTACCATCCTAAAAATGTCGGATGTCATAATCACAGAAAACAAGGCAATGCCCCCGGGGGAAAAACCAAATGAATGTAAGGGCAAAATTCATCCTTGAGAAGCTAAACAGCCGCAGAAAAATCTTTGGAAAACAGGATCGGATGTGCGAAGCACCGAAAAAAATAAACCTTTTATGTAAATATTCCGAGACCCTTATTGGTCCCCCGACAAAAGACAAGGATTCGATATGAAATCTATTGAACAACGAGGGATTGACATTGTGAACATTATCTTGTTGGACAGAAGTATTAGGATTTTACATGGGCGGATACGGGGTCCATTGCATGCATGAAAGTCAAGGCTTTGAATAAATTACCGGGAGATATGCGTTTAGTTAACGTAAGTTTAAAGCTTCCACCGTTTTGGGTGGAGACCGGAGCTGGTCCGGAGAAGACCAGAAGCGGTTGCCATTCAGTGCTCCATTCCCTACATTCTTCATAACCTAAAATTTCAGTCGATCCAATCATCCATCAATTATTTAATGCCCTTCATTTGCGGAATATTTTGTTTTATAATTTTTTTAAGTGAGCAACTTCATGCATTGAAGGAGATCAACTCTAGGTAATGAGAACTTAAAAAGTCTTCCTGGGATATTTTGAATTTTTCGCATTCTTGAATCGGAGTTTGTCAATTTCGAGCATCTGGCGTTGAATGAAACTGCTCCGGTTCGGGTCTGAAAAGCGGGGTCCCGGCCAAACAATGATCTGAGCGGCAGTCACGGGCGAAAGCTGCGGTCGCAACAACCCAATCGAGACTTGTCCTGCTCGGACAGGAAACCCAATTCATCTCCGACACGAGGAAAGAGACCGGGACTAAGCAGCATATCCTAATTTACAGAACCCGTTTTCATAACTGGTTAAGAACGTCGTTTAATCTAGTTTTTATGGAGTGAAAAGCTCTCCAACAACGGATCAGACCCAAGAGAAAATCTCTGGTCCTTCTCATCTTCTCGGGGATAATGCACATTGTCTTTGCCACCCTTTTTTCGGATTTTTTTTTCCTCTTTAACTATGAATTTCGTGTTTCGGGACCCTTCGCAATAAGAGATAAAATCAGATATTTTGATGATGTGGAAATATATTAAAATTGTAAGGCAATATGGCAATAAGTTTTCAAGCCTAATACAGTTTTGGAGAAGGTTGTAACGAAAAATGATATAGTGGCGAGATCTCACTTCTGTGTGTGAGACGTCCATCTGATTGGCTGAAACGAGGGTGCTCGAACGCGGATAAAGGTGACTGAAATTCGTACGGGAGGACGGTATCAGATTTCGACCACCGGTCTGGAAATGCGATCTTAAAAAATCCCAGAAAATGTTGCTGACAAACCTTCTAAAAACCGGCATAAGGAGACACTGCGCGCGCGCAGGATTTCTTGGGCGTTAACATCAAATTCGGGGTAGGTTAAGGCTTTTGCCGCAAGTGACGATCAAAGGGTTGCGGAAGGAGTTTCTGATGCACGTGCGAAGTGCGGACTCGGGAAAAGGTTCGCCGGAAGTGTCCGAGCCAGCGGAGGAAAAGCGGGGGATGAAATTCCGTTCCGATGACACCGACTTTCACCAAATTCCAGAGTGGCATGCAGTCGGTCAGCCTAGAAAACGAGAGCGGCGTTCGGAGCAAGCCCAAGGTTCTTTTCAGTGGCAAGGATACCGATTGTGTGGCAACCGCTTCGCACCGTGTCAGTTTTATTGCGGCGGGCATTGAACGCGGTCCAGGTTTGGTTTTTCTTCTCCAGTGATGGTCTCTTCTGCTGTCTAGTTGCATCTTCGATCGTGCGAAATTCGCTTCTCTCTTCGTGCGAGGCGCGAGACTCTCGAAATGTAAGTTCTAGCCTTATATTATTGAGCGCAACGAGCTTTAGCCGCTGCGGACCTTCTCGATCCCAGAAGTTTGAATCGCGAATCGCCTTCGGTTCATTCAACCGACAAGTGGAAACTGCCCGAATATTTATATTGGATCTGCCCATAATTTCGCGTTGAAATTTGCATATTTTTTCAGTTGAAAAAATGTGAAATATTTTCACCGGGCAGTTGGCGTCACTGGCAGTTGTGATACCCATTCTCACATTTTTTGGCATTCTCTTTTGTCAACGGACCAATTCAAAACTTGATTAACTGCATGAGCTTTGGAAACTCCTGACAAACGAGCTTTTCTGCCATTTTTTTCTTCTCTCTAGCAAATATCCTGGCTTCGTACAGGATATTTTCCCATACTTTTATGAACTATGAACATCATTAGCGGCGTTTGCTTCTGTTGTTTTATTATTCTCTGGTATTCCGACTTTGTTAAATCGTGGATGAATATAGGACTAAATCTCCGATCAAAACGCACAACAAATCAAATGTATGTCTGAGGAATTTTCAAAGCTGCGACAAGTTCCTCGGTTTGTTACATATTTTTACAATGGAAAAAAGCCCATTAAGGTTCTTCGGGCTCAGGTTCAAGATGCTAATTTTTAAATAACTTTCCGCGAAACTGATATTTTTGCGAAAAATTGAAGCCTTCTCAAAGGGCTAGGACGCGGACTTTCACATTAGTCTTTCGCATTAGGCCCAAAACCGGCTTTAGAGGCTATCTTTAAAGTTATATGATATTTCGTAAATTACCTCTATCCCGAAGGTCCCGACGACCATTAAGAACTTTAGATTACAAATAAAACGATGCCATATTTAAGAGGATTGTTTCAATGCTCCTAAAGGCTAACTCTTGCCAATGAGTGATGTAATGGGTCAAGGAACCGTGACAGTTAAACTCTCGTCCCAATGGGAGGCGCATTTCATAACCAATCCGGCCATCAGGCAAGAAGAGAAAAATATCACTCCAAGAAATCTCATTCATTTCATTTGCGTCCGCTTCTGCTGCGGAGTGCCAAAGCGTGGAAGAAGAAAGAGTGCACAATAATTGGATGCGAGGCTTCGCTTCGAAAACTCGGTGCGGGAAGAGGTTCCCCGGGACAGTGCCACATCGGCTGGAGCCACTGAAGCAATCGAGCAATCGCGCCACCCAATTCCAGGTTCATCTCTCGCTTGAAATTTCATTGGAATAATGTAAAACGTCAATGCGAACGCGTTACCGTTTATATTACATTACGCACAAAAAAATTTTTTCGATATTTTCTCCGGGTCATGTGCCGTACCTTTTTAAGCCGGGAAACCCGACCGCGGATCCCTTCTCTGCTCTTTCCACGCGCGAGAGGAGAGCACGTCAGCTCGTCCCGGACGTTTCCCCTTTTTCTCCCGGTCCTAAAGGTTTGCCTGTCTGATTGCAGTTGATGCCCCGGGAGAGGTGTTGCTGAGGGAAAGGATGAGACCCGTTGAACTAGTGCGGTTCAAAATGTGAGGGCTGCCTTCAATTATGCCTTTTGTCCAAAGATCACTCTTCTGTATTGTAAGTTGCAACTCGCATTTTGTTAATATACATTACCTGTCGTTGTCGACCTTTTTATTCATAATAATTGCGAAATTCGTAATACACACAAAAGCAATCACGTGAATTATTATTACATATCGATGTTTATGTAAGATATGTTTAAATTAATTTGCGGTGTTTCATGCTTCTCGTTAAATCGTCGAGTCGGATTTGATGCTGTTCTCGACTGAAGCGATTATTTTGCGTATATGCTTTTTCAATAGCTTAAATTCAAATATCTAAGCTATCATTTCCGCTTAGTTTTTGAACAAAGATAACTACATAAAAATTTATGTTTAAATACCGATATCAAAAGCTTAATTCTTATGCAGTTCGCATCGTTTTATGCACTAAAGCGCATTTATATGAAGTTTTTTTTCTCCCTTGTTAACAGTGATGATTTAATTTTATTTGCTCTATTTTTATAATTTTTGGGGCTTCATTCCATTTTGTACAAACGGAAGAAGCAAAAATGCGAACGAGAGCGTCAAACAATTGCTTGGCACGACCGAGCCGTGCGGACTGCCAGAAAGCTGCTTGGTAAAAAGTGACTCGCATTTTAAAAAAATTTTTACCTCCGAGTGTTAACTTTTAAAAATAAAATCACGAATGATGAAGGTCAGGGTCGTATTCAGGTTCAATTAAATCTAAAATGATATTTTTTTTTTTTTTCTGTAAAGATCTCAAACAATTTTAAAAAGTGACTAAGGTAACCGGAGAGGGCAGGGAAAAGGGGGAAACGATATTTTTTTTGCTCAAAAGTGCACTGTTAGAGGTAAAGGCCAACAACTAACTGTGGGAAGTGAGTCATTATTCAAATGTTTTGTCATTTAGGTGCTCTGCCTTTTTCTGCCAAATTATGAGAGAATCAGCAGCGAATGCCACGAAATATCCACGCGGGAAGCCAGGAGCCTGCTGGAGACTCCGCGGAATCCCTATCGGGCGACCAACGACTTTCCGTCCGTCTACCTTAGGAAGGACCAGGATTTGGCAGATTCGGAAGGGAGAATCGAGGAAGGAAAGCAGGACGTGGAGGACAATCAAATATTATGGTCGGAAGGCGGAAAAGGAACGGAAATTCTGGCGGCGACGTCGACGGAAGACTCCGTCCCGGGCGAACGGAATGGCAAAATTAGGATTTCCGATTTGGGAGAGACCGAGAAAATCATAACGGTGCGGATTTCCTCTTCGGTAGCCAGATCCACGTACCTGGCGGGCAAGCCAAACTATCAGGAGAAGCCGAAACTGGCTGCGCTGCAGCGAATAGGTTTCAACGTGGAGGAACCCCCTCCGAAAATGTCTGCTTCGCCTTACGTCACCTCCGATTTCCGATTTCGGGGTTTCCTGGCTCCACCGTTCACCGAGAGAAATCTTCCGAGGGGGATCTGGTTGCGGCAAACGACGGAAAAACCGGCGGGAAACAACAGCGAGGGGAAATACTACGAAACGAGGATAGAAACCGTCAGCAGCCGGAGGGAGATCGTCTTCGGAAAATCGGATGCCAAAACTGCCGCCAACGCGGCTTCGGCAAGGCTGGATTACGATTACTTCCGGGAGCCGCGAAAAGAATTCTGCGAGCTTCCGGAGACGAACTACGAATTGCCGGAGAAGAATTACGAGGTAGACGAATCCGTGAGCTTGATGACTGACGGCCAAAACGCCGGGGAGGTCGAAGGTCCCGTCGCGGGAGAAGGAAGCAAGCTGGGATACGTGATGGAGGGGCGGAATTTCCGGAAGTACAGGGTGGAAGAGCGAACCCCCGACGGGTTCATAGTCGGAGAGTACGGGTTCGTCAGGCACGAGGACGGAAAGCTGCACGGCGTCAGATACACTGCCGATGTGACCGCGAACCCTCGGCTGATATATGACGCGCTAATGAAGTTCCTCTCTCTCTGACGAAGAGTGACCTCCGTCTTTTAGTCTTAATCCGGCACTGCTAATTCGCAATCTCGCTGTTCGATCATCAGGGTAAATTTTAAACGAATACGCTAACTAAACGAGTAGACTAATTCTAGAATATTGAATTCGATATTAAAAAATATTACCACACAATGTTGAGTTGTTCATCGTAAGAAGATTCACTTCCAACTATCCTACTTTGCCATCCTTTTCAAATGTTCATTTTTGCTAAATAAAGCGATGCACGCAAAGGACGTATCCCTGGATTATGGGATCCGCTTTGATGAAGAGACCCGCGGATCAAAGGAGCCTTTGTTATTATTATTTTGTTGTTGCAATTTGCTTTTAGATCACGTAAAATCGCACCGGTTTCAACAGGTTTTAGCGATGGCCTCTCAGAGCAGGTAAAATATTGTAAATGCTTAAAAATAACGTCGCCCCCAAAAAAATCCGCGCATACCACGATCGTTGGGGCTTTCTTTCGGCTTCACGTGCACATTTTCAATTTCGGCCTCGTCTGCCGGAGCTGGGATCTTACGTGCAAGAACCTGTGCCGCCATTTGCCTGTCCGATCGATGGAAGCTTATGAAACCGAGGCGTTTTCAGTGCTTTGATGGAGGAATCCCAAATTCTTTGCTTTTTTTCTTGTGGGAACGAGGCGCATTCGGATCTCGAGTCGTATGCAGACGATTTGCGAGTCTCCTCCACTCTCGGCATTTTCACGGATTCTCAGGATAAACGGGAAATGTGTATCCAGCTCGGTTTGATTTTGGGTGTGGTCCTTGTGGGTAACAAGGACGGTCTTCAGTGACAGTTTTAATCAAGGCCAGCACCATAATCGCGAAACAATATTATTCTTCTTGTATAAATAAAAGTAATTTTCCTGTTCGGGGAGGTCATTAACTGTTATTCGACGTTAGCTTAATGCCGAGAACATGACCTATGAATATTTGTCAGCCATCGGACTCATTTCTGTTCGGTCACATTTTGAAAAATTCATTCAAAAAAATGTAAACTGACAAAGATAATTTTTTTTTGTAGGACGGTAGGTTTGGTACAGATAACCAACAACTTACTTTTAAAAAGGAAAAGCCAGCAATTGATATTTAAACTGAAACTTCAGATTAAAAGGAATGTATTTGATAATATTCGTATATTAAGAATATTTACGGGCCGAAACGAAATAGAAGAAGTGCCTTAATTTTAAACAATTGTTGTTTGAAGATCAAACGTAATTTCATTCTTGTATTGCAATTTACGATGCACACTTTTCGAGCATCTTCATGGCTTAAGGGAAAGAAAAACTGCTTTAGAATTATTAAAGACAGTGGATACGTGCGGGACGTACACACGAAGTGCCTGATTACGTCACCGCTCGAAAAAAATGTTTTTTAGCAGAGAAGGATGATTCCACGTTTCACCTTCCTTCCAGGGAAGGTGATTCCAACAGAAAGGTTTAAAAAGGCGTTATTCATCGAAGATACTTAAACAGTCGCTTGAATGGAGAATCAAAAAGTACGTTAAAAAAAAGGAGCACAAGACGTACAAAGGCTTTTGTGAGAATGGGAATGACTTGAATTTGTGAAGAAGGCACCGGAAACATGCGGATGCAGAACCAGAATAAAAAAAACTTGCATCTCGAATGGCAACGTATAATTTGTAACGTGAAACTTGTTAACTTGTAGCGTACCTGGGCGGAGCCTCCGAGACACTTGAACCTTTTTGTACTCTGAAGATAAATACGAACGGAAATGGGACGTAATAAACGGATTTTAGCTGATAATGATGGCAGTGAGGTTATGGAAACGCCCTCGGATGTCTTAATAGCGACAGGTCCTTGCGAACCACAGGGGTAACGGGTTGAGACCGATTTCGGTTAAGGGAATGCAGCGGTTGCACAGCAGCGGAAGGTTCATTTATACGAATTGGCGAACGCATAGATTCTCAGTTTGAAGATGTAGGTAATTTCTTATCTGCTCTCAGACTCACTTTTGTGCTAATGCAAGATACTACTCCACTATTCTTATATGTAATACTCTGTAATTAGATCAATTTTCTATCTAAGCTGAATCATAACACGCTTGTAACAAGACTTGAAGTTAACGTTCTCGTCAAATAAACCAGTCCGAGGCGTAACCGTGAAGGAACATATATACTTTGATATTTTTATTGTATAGCAGTATGATAGGTGTTATATGAAGCTCCCAGTAACAAATCCATCTGCCCGACAGTCATACTTATTTCAAGCAATTTCTTGTTAAAGGTTCACAATTAGCATTATTTTAAAAAATTCAGATTTAAGATTTTAATCTGATGCACAGCGAAGTCGTTGAAACTTTATTTTCATAATCCTACCGAGGTATAAAAAAGATGGGTAGCCAACTCTTATTATTCAACCTCGGAGGGCATTTTCTGAGTTTAATCTTTATCCCGGACTTATTTTTATCGAAAAACCAGCTCTCGATTTTCACTTTGAAATCTAAACCAAAACTTTAAAGTTTGTAAAAAAAATTTGAAAGAAGGAGGTTCTACAAAAATTTTGAAAAAAAAATTTTGTACACTCCACAAATGAATCCTTCTTATTGATCGAAACTGGTTTTTAGGCAGGTTTTTATAGCTCGCATAGGAAATGGTTCATTTTTAAGCATTTATATGGCCAGATCAAAAACTGTCAGATGCCCCGTTTAATCCCTGCCCCATCGCGGATATTTTGGTAATTCGATTCCAGAAGCAATTGCTATTCGATATGCAGATATTACGTACAGAAAATTATTTATATTTTTCTGGCTATTTAATCGCATTAGTTTCCATGAAAAATCCCAATTATGTGATTCAATTCTGTATTTTTGTTTTTATAACCGTATGGACAGAAAAAGAAATGGCGTCGCATCAATATGAAAACGTTCACCAATCAATCCCTAGCAATCAGTGGGCTGGTTCAAGCGACAATTTGCTATCAGCAAGAACATAAGTTACGGAATGAAAATTTACAAATGTAAGGCTGTCTGGGGAAAAGAGAAAACTTAATAGAAGTGACATATACTGTTGCTTTCGTTTCAGTGCTAATACGCATATTCACAAATAAATGGAATCAACAACATACTTTTTTCGCCTTCGGCAACCTTAAATCCTGTACTTCCCTCGAATCGTCAAGTCGTTAATCTGTCGATGATACCAACAGCTGAAAAACTGGTGAACTGTTACATACGGCCCGGAGCATTCGCACGGGTATTAAAACCCAAGAATTATGCGAATGGTACATTTTTATATATATATATATGTAAGAGAATTATGAGATAATCTCCTTTCATGAAGTGCAATCAAATGTTTAAAGTACAGGAATCAAATTCGGAAGGCAGCAGTGACTGGGATTTTCCAGACATGAAGAGTCGAGATCGATGAATTGAATGAAGTACATAAAGGAAAATCGGAGCCTGATTTTTTTTTCTTAAACAAACTGGAAGGGCAGCGATAATTTTGGGGCAGCCACCTGCTTTGTTAACGGGGACGGGCCAATTGCCGGTGGTTTGGGGTTGAAGTGGCAGCAGAGGAGGAGCCAAAACGTCAACAACGAACTCGGTCACCCCTTAAAACCCTCACCATCACCATCGCCATCACCTCCTCTACATTTTTTCATCAACCTTCCATCATTACTTACCTCGAAAGCAATGCTCTTCGTTCGACTGTGATTTTTTGTGTGCTCGCCATGGAGGGTACGTCTGCGTTGTCTCCGCATTTGGATTTACGAATCGGGAAATTACCGGCCTCATCCAGTAAGTGGCATTCTCTTCACTTTTATTTCATCTGAAAATCCCATTTCGATGAATTTATTTACACGTTTACGGGAATACGCTATCGGTATTAATAGTAGAGAAAAACATTTATAATATCAGTTTATCAAATGCTAATAGGCAAAATCGGAATAAATAATACTGACTACAGTTAAGTTTAAATAAATATAAATATAAATTTATTTAACGTATTGAATATATTTTGAATAATATCAGATAGTGAAGAAAAATATTTACATAATTGTAAAGGATTAAAAATGTTACATTTTCCTAAGAATTATATTAAATTTTTGCCGTCGGATATATTTATTATATTACTCGGACAGAAATTTATTATTTTACATTATACCAAGCTTTTTATTTATTTCCTTAGTATAAATATCATATCGGTTACGCATTCGGTTTATAATTTTTAATACTGCTGAAGTAATATTTTGGAAAAATTTTAAAAATTAGTATTACTCTATGTCGTGGAACTTTAAAATTTGATATAATTGCTACTATTATTTTTGTTAAAATTCTGTTCTGAAATATTGAAAGTACTGCAGTTCAACAAGAAGTATCACAATTTTGAGACCTCTGCGCGTTGCCATTAATTATGAAAATAATTTGATATTAATATACGTAGAGTGGGGCTGTTTTGAACACTTCCACATGAAAAATGTTTTCATTGAAGATATTGTAAAAAGAACATGAATCTTTAAAAGGATAGTTAAATATTTGTTATCTTTGCTTGATCATGTGCTGTAAATCATCCGTAAACTCATGCAGTACAATGAAAATAAAATGAAAATGATGCAGATGGATTCGTAACATTTCCTCGCGTATCTTGCTTTTCCTGAAACTGAAAATTTTTTTCGTAATTCATAAAAAAAGTAATGGAATTTGTTTTCGCATGTATATGTTAAAAATTAGCATGCAATCGTTTTTTAGAATATTACAATCATTATTAATGATTGGACTCCTGATGAGTTCTATTTATGATTGGATTAATTAGTTTTTAAATTAATTAGTGGATTAATTTGATTCCTGTTAATGATTGGACTGATATTTTGGACTCCTAGCAGTGACGCTCGCAATTGTAAATATTTCATTTTTTTAACATTCAGATCTGAAAATCGAGATGAAATATCGAATGTTAGAAAGGCGCCGGGAAATTTGTAACGTACGGCATTGTTGCTTCAATCTTTCTCGAAAAAAAAAATCGCATTAAGACACATTTATTGGGAAACCTCCGCTATCGCTCTAAATCCGTTTTGCAACCGAAACGAGGTTCTTTTACTGCACATTCGCTTTACGGAGGCACACACACAGCAGGTCTTGGACCGGATGAAACTTCCGAACTTTATTGGGCCGCGTTCAGAAAAAATGTGTGACAAATCGCGGAAATTCGATTCCCACGATGTTTCCCCAATGAATACCGAATTAAAACAATTAGGTGAGCGAAACCCAAACGTGGCAGTTTAGGTGGCCCTGTTTATGGATAAACAGCATGAAAAGAAGATGAAGAGGGAAATTGGGTTTATCTGTTGTGAAGGGGTTCTGTATCAATATTACACAGAACCGGAAGCACGTCATATGTCTTGATTTTTCTTCCCTCAGTGGTCCATATGTTAAATACCATGTAACGGCGTTAATGATAATAATAATAATGGACGGTGAATCGATTTTAATTTTCTCACACTTCCGTTTCTCCCTCATTCTACTTCCTATAAATACCGTGATGCTTCCAATTTGCGGTGAAATGGTAGGTTATTCACTTCATGATTAACTATGATACATAACGACTTCCTGTCTTTATATATAGCAAAGCGGTGTCAACTTCTGGGAAAAATAAAGTAACATCAATCCTTTGGGAAAAGTCTGCGATTGTTTTTCCATAAAAATGAGAGGGTAAGAAATTTTTGTCGATCTATTCTGATTCCAGTCAGCCGGGTTTGGGCAGGAAATTATGAATCGCGTTGGACTTGCCGAGATTAATTAATATGCTCTTTTTCACGTAAAAATCGCCCATCCCTTTCAGTAACCATGAACAACAACCTACCGCAAGCCAGGTCCAGGTAGAAACAGTTTAGTTAAAACACTGAATTTTAGAATCGGTTGTACGAGCGGGAAATGAAAGTAAAAATTAAATTAATGAATATTTAAAAGAATGCGATTAACAAAAATGTTTTCTGCATGTAAAGCTTCAACAGCATGTGCATTCGCAAGAACTTAACCTTCCGAAGAAGATTCTGCTGCAAAAAGCCATTTTCTCTATTCGAAGCGAACCATTTCACAACTTACGATTTGATCGCATCGCGAAGTTATTACCTGCTATGGGTCTTCGATGTTTCGCGGTTTTTTGTTTTTATTATCTCGCTGCCAATGACTTTCGCTTCCTTTGTTGTTTTCATAACTGGACAAATGCATAATTTTTCCAAGTGAGACTTTCAGGCCGATGGAACGCCTCGCCCGCGTGGGAAGCGACGGATTTTCGTTTCGTTCTAGTCCCACGCAGACCACTTTCCTTCATCTTCTGCATTCTTCAACCGGCGTGATGTTATTTGTTCGGAAGTCTCTACTTTGTCAAGGCGCCGTTATGTTTCCATGGTCTTTTGTCCGTTCCGAAAAGGAGCAGTTAAAAATACAGCCTTCCAGTGATTTAGAGTGAAATATCAAGGCCATCGATAATCCTAATTCCCTGGAAAAAGAAACAGAATTATTTCTGACAGTTTTTGAAAGAGAAAAACAAGTCACGTCTTTCATATGCCGTGCGTACCTGATAGAAAAACGAAAAATAATGTTGTTGGCCCTTTGTGGATGGCCGACTCGTCATCGGGCACCTTTCTGCCTAGGCCGGAGTCATCTTCAACCCATTGTGTTCACCATTTCTATTTTCACAAAATATTTTTATTGT
This sequence comes from Ricinus marginatus, assembly GCA_028565995.1. Taxonomy (NCBI): domain Eukaryota; kingdom Metazoa; phylum Arthropoda; class Insecta; order Psocodea; family Ricinidae; genus Ricinus; species Ricinus marginatus. Next base: position 2,483,628 of record JAOWBB010000013.1, read on the forward strand.
AACCTTTTTTTTTTATGATCCTTGTAATTGGGGTTTTGCAACGCACCGCGGGGAAAAAAATTTGAAAAACCGTAGACCTTGTTGCAAATAATCGGCTTCCTGTCCGCCCTACTGCTGCTACCGTTTAGCTAGCCGGAATTAGCAGGTATCCCTTTTACAGTTGACGCCCAACCCCTTAAGAAAATAACGTTTAAATGATTCGGCGGATAAGATTCGAAGTTTTTTTTTTCTTATATCTTGATCACAGACCTTGATTCCGTATTTTTATATAATGAGGTACATTTCTCTTTTGAGTGAACTGCCGCTTTTGACATAATTCCATGTCCGCAGAACAAGCCATTTGCTAAACGAAACTTTCAACGCCGCGTGCAGCGTTTGTACCGCCGATGCTCGAACGGTGTCGAAAGCAAATTTCGCGTCCGAAGGCCAGTAACGCGAAACTGACCATCGGAAAGATGCAGGAGAAAGACGGAAAAATCGCAACCCGATTTTAAAGTTTCCCAACGGATACGAACAAGGCTTTCGGTGGATTGGTGCACGTATAAGACGCGGATAACGAAAACGGTTCGATCTTTAGGTCGCGACGCAATGCCGCAAATAGATGAGACGAAGAAAAAAAATTTTCTTTTTATTTCTGCATGGGAAAGGAAATGGCCACGGATCGAGCGTTCTTCTAGGAAACGGGTAAAATTTTCTCAGGAGTCGACGCGGATTTTCCTGCGTGCCAAATCATTCGCTCGCGCTTTCTGCGCGATTCTCGATATCAATTTCTTTTAACCGACTTTGGGCAAATATAACAAAAGAAAATCATCCGGGAGGCGGGGAAAATGTGATGATTTTTCGAAATATCATTTCCAGAAATTTAATTTTTACCGAGAAACAAAAATTTAAGACGAAACTTCAAATTTTTCAGTTACTCCGAAATATGAACTGAAACACGCATCCGCCGGAAGGTAAATTTTTTTTAACGTATAAAAATTTCGTTTACGCTTAAAATTTTTAGTAATGCAAAATCTTGCTGCACCGCAAATTGTCTTCTTCCACAACAAAATTTTTCTAACCTTGTCAGGTTGGGTGTGGGGACTTTTAAAAGTGTTATAAATTTCGCTTTTGTATTGATGAATTGTACGTTTCTTTGCATTTACCGTTTTCATGCCATGAAATTTTTTTTAAGTATTTTCATTGCGAAATTTCTTTTTTTAAGAGACCCGAGTGAGAACTGACCGGACGTGGACCGAGACGAGCGCCGTTGCTTCGAGAACCTTTCTGTAATTGTTCGCTCTGCCAAAGCGAATGAATCTGAAACTTTTCGAAATTTCACTTCCGAGAAAAGAACTGAATTCCTAGAAACTGTTGGGCAAACGACGGATTCACGTCGACTCCGAAAGTGGGAGGGATTTAACGTGTCTGCGACCAATGAGGGTTGACTCTTGACTCCATCTTGACCTATTTAAATCGACGCGGGACGCTCGTTGGAGCGTAAACATTTTAAACAAAAATTTTTTATCCGGGAAAACTCCTTTAAATAATTTCTGCCCCGGGACTCCGGTTTTTTTTTTGTTTCGGATCTCAGGATTTGGGGTTGGCGCGGATCCCGGAGGCAGCGAGCGTACCTCGTCGGAAGGGATCGATCGTCATTTTGACTGGAAAAAAATTTCCCAAGAACTTACCCTTCCAGCTTCTCGCATCTTTGCAGATGACGTGAAAACAGGAACTTCTCAAACATATGGTATTAAAATTCAATCTGAATGGCGAAGTTTGTCATCATGTGCTCATCTGTTGTTCCTGTTAAGGGAATTTCCGCATAGTCGTGTCAGGTCAACCTGTCGGAGTACTTGGTCATGGTTCGGCGAGCGGAACATTATCCGCTTCCATCGTAAACAAAATTATCCATTAAGTAACTTCCTCCGTTACTGATTCCAGCCTCTAACGACAAGTAACTGAAAATTTGCATCGTTTCATAGGTTTTCCTTGTGAGATCAGTACCTTTGAGCCATTGCATTTAGCCATTGAGCATACCATTGAGACCAGAGCCATTGCACCTTAACCGACGCAAACTTAGCATCCTTTTTCCTTTGCAATACAAAAAAAGCGGAGCTTAGATTAAATAATAAAACCTGTAGCGCAGAACCTGTTGTTTCCTCCTTTTAGAAACGAAGCGGAAGTTTCGACCGTGATGTAAAGTTAAGTGAAATCAGGGCGGAAGTTTCCAAAAGGAAACGAAGACAAATAAAGTTTCCAACCCATAACAATCGCAATGGCACCCGCCACCACGCGTCGCCCCCTCAGTTTTTGGCGTCTTAATTTAAGGTCGAATCCTGTACGACATTCCGTGCAAGGTGTGCCAGGACCACTCCTCCGGAAAGCACTACGGAATATTCGCTTGCGACGGCTGCGCGGGTTTCTTCAAGAGATCGATCCGCCGCAGCAGGCACTACGTTTGCAAGGCTAAATCAGAAGGAAGCTGCATTGTCGACAAGACCCACCGGAATCAATGCAGGGCCTGTAGATTGCGGAAGTGCGTCGAGGCCGGGATGAACAAAGACGGTGAGAATTTCCTCATTGAGATCAGAGCAATCGCCCTCCGTCGAACGGTAAATGACGCTCGTTTCGTCCTTTCAGCGGTGCAACACGAACGAGGACCACGAAATTCGACGCTTCGGCGTCAAATGGCTCTCTTCTTTAAAGATCCGTGCGACGCGACCGGGGACGTCGCTTGCGGAACTTCCGCCGGACCCATTCTTCCTCCAGCCCACGTGCTGGACCTTGCCCAGCCGAGGGTGTCCAGCCCGACAGCGGTCCCCGAGCAGGGCGCTCACTTTATTCCGCCGACGAGCGCGGCCGCCTTCCTCTACGCTCAGGCTTTTTTGCCAAAGGTAAGATTATCCGAAGGTCCACCCCGCGGAAGCGGTGCCGGTGCAGGGGGGTGGGCAGGGCAGCCAATTTCAAACTTTTCAAAAGGTTCTTCGTCTTTTTTCCGCATGAAATCTGATCTTTACCATTTTATTTTTTTTTTGACCGTTTCTTGATTGAGTTGTTAAAAAGACTCAATTTTCTGCATCACAAGTTTTTTCTATTTTCGGTTCCAAAAATATTCTTTCAACTTTATTTTTTTCCTTTTTTTTTTTTTAATGCCGAGAGTTCATTGCCTTCAAGTAATTTCTCCTGAAAATTGACGCAGGTTTCCAACAATGCCCTCTCTGATCTATGACAATAACGTTTGGAATTAATACCTAAATATGCCGACCGCAGATGGGTTTTTGCTTCTATTCTTTTCCCGTCCTCTAACCATTTGCAATTATGAACAGGAACCAGAAGCCCCAGAATGCAGTTGCGTCTTAAAATATTTTTCAAGTTCAATTATTCAGCGGCTGTTGGCGTCGAGGCACATTAAAGTAAATCCGAATTTTTTTAAGACTCAACGTGAAAGTTCATTTTTCGGATGGAACATCTTTAAATTTTCTAAAAAATTCCCGAAAATTGTTTTCTTTACCTGAAACACCATGAAAGGGATCGGTCTAAGACCACCATTCTTGTAAGGACGAAAATGGCTCGTTCAAATTATTTCTTTTCATGTTTGCGGTGCAGTCATGTACGTAAAATTTCTATTATATCTTTGAAGTTTTCTTTCTTCTTTCTTTTTCATCACTTTGCTCTCGTTTTCCAGTTCATGCCGAGCCTGGGCATTCCAAGTCCTTTTCCGTTTGGCTCCGTGGAGGCGATCTGCGAATCTGCGGCGAGGCTCCTTTTTATGAACGTTAAGTGGGCGAAGAGCGTTCCCGTTTTTACGAGACTGGACTACAAAGACCAAGTAGGTATTCTGGTAGCTGGACACAAAATTTTTGAGATTTATCAATTAATTTCTGACTATCATTTTCATTTGCAGTTGTTACTTCTCGAGGAAAGCTGGCGAGAGTTGTTCGTGCTCAGTGCGGCGCAGTTTATGTTCCCTCTGGAGTTAGTTCAGCTCCTTACCGCGCAAGTAACCTCCTCGACGGAAACGGAAAAAGCCGCCGCTCTAGCCAAAGAAGTGAAACTGTTTCAGGAGACTCTCATCAAGTTCAAGCAGCTTCACGTGGATCTTCACGAATACTCCTGCCTCAGAGCCATAGTACTCTTTAAGACCTGTGAGTGCCTGTTCGGATATTTTGCCTGCGCCTCATGTCCGGATACACCCGTTTAAAGACTTCGTTGCTTACAGCTTTTGACACAGCCGATTCGGCGAGTTCTCCCAGTTCTTCTTCTGCAAACACGGAGGCCAAGAGCCTAAACGATGCTGCCGAAGTTGCAACCCTTCAGGATCAAACGCAGCTCACGCTCAATAAGTACATAGCCACGGCCCATCCCACGCAACCTTTTAGGTTCGGTAAACTGCTGCTTCTGCTGCCGTCCCTCAGGTCTATAAGCAATAAAACCATCGAGGAACTTTTCTTCCGACGGACAATCGGCAACATTCCAATCGAAAGAATAATATGCGACATGTACAAGTCGAACGATTAGCTTGATGGCCGTTTTCTCTGCCTTATCGAAAAAAGTTTAAATAAAAAAATATTTAAAATATATTTATATCTTCCAAAAATTCAGTGAATTTGTTAACCGTATGTACAAAGAATAATATATTTATTGTAAATAGACGGACATTGTGCCTGTATTCAGTGCCTTCGCAAGAATAAAAATACATTTGAAATTTCTTAAACGTGTGTTTCATGCATTTTCATTGTTTTCTCCGTGGTAAGTGTCCTGAGCTATACCTTAATCACTCCTGTCGCAACAATTTTTCATCTGTGACTAAAATCTGGAGACGCATCAAAGGATGGAAATAGTGACGCTGGAAGATTAAAATATATTTAGGGATAAGCATCACGACCTCTGATAATTGCTTCTTATTTAAACTTAAATTTTCTTGGCTGTGGCACGTATGTCACAAAGAATCTTTTTATAAAAACTAAGATTTTAGTGAGTGGTGTACAAATTTTTCGACCCGGGCAAAAGAAAACGATGCTCGATCCGTGATGAAAAAGATGGCTTCAATGATGATTCGTTTTCCTAAAAAATTTTAAAAAAGAAAGGCTGGGAGATATGTCAGAGATGAATATTCACTATATGAAATAATTAACTTTTGGCATTAATAGTACTCGTTTCGACAAATGTTTGTTTAATTAATTTCCGTTGAATTAGATTACTTAGGAAAAATTTGCAAACACTCGACTTTTATGCGAGAAAATTATCTTCACCGGTCCCAAATCAAATATTATGACTGAGAGCGTTAGGAAAAAAAAATTTCTGCAACTGCCTAGTGACGGTCCTGAATAAGAGTGGAGAGCAGTCTAACAATGAAGATAGTTCAATTGATTTCAATGAAACCCAGAACTGTCAAATTAAATGCTGAGGGATTTTATTCTATTCTATATATTTACTCTAAAAATTAATCCCTATAATGCAGCGGTGAAAAATCAAAATGGCTGCTCCACATCAAAAAGCCAAAATAATGGACTCCAATGCGTTCGCAGCCACCTTCTTCCCATGCTAAACATGGTTGCAACAGTCTTTCCCTCCGCAGTTGCCGTCATGAGAACAACTGACTAAATAATGTTAAACCCCAAACGAAAGGCTCTGCCATCCTCTGCCTTCCTCTTGCCTTCAGCCTTTTGTGTTTCTGAATGGAATGTTCTCTCGTTTGAATGCGTCCGAAATCAACACATCGCCATACGAGCCATTATAATTGAGATCCTTTTGTGCTGGGGGATGTTAGTACCATATAATGCGCCCCGTACCCCATATTTACATCCATTATTCCCTTCTGTGTCATCCTTCGACCGACATTCAAACAAGGCGTTAATCGAACCAAAAACAACTTTGTATTCTGACATTTTCCCGATTTCGGCTTTCTCTCGAGGCCCGGAATCTGCTTGTGCCACGGTCGGAAAATACCCGAAATTTACAGGGATGATCTTCATTTTCTGCATCTCACCGGACGAATACAGTGACAATTTGCTCATGGCAGGTTTTCACAATTTCCTTTTGAAAATTCTCGTTGGTTTTTTTTTTTTTTTTTTGCTTCTAAAACGAACTCGGATTTAAAAGTTCAACGCACCTTTGGTAATTATATGCGGAGATAGTAAGGTTGGCAGGTCTGCCGTCGTGCGAGGACAAAGCCACCGGAGTCTACTCATTTTGACACTAATTAAATCTTTTTTTTTTTTTTCAGTTTCGATTACAATGGATTCAGCACCTCTTGCTCGGTTCATTAGACACTGGGACAGTTTCGGAGGCTTCCATCCTTTGTTCATAACGATTTCATTCTGCATTTTGCTTTTTTGAGTGCCAAAAATGCAGAAAGGCCTGCTTTTCGTCGTTTTTTTTTTTTGTTTGCTTCGTTTTTGCCATTGTCAAAGAGTGGCGGATTTCGTAACCGCCCGAAGCGAGAGATTTTCATTTCTTTTCGCATTGACGACAGCAGCAAATGGTTGGTATCCTGCCCCTGGCGCATTTGCCTTTTACCGTCCAGGTGCTCCGGAGAAGCACTTGAGGTTCTCTCTTGCCTCTTTCGGACGACGAAATCGAAACTGTTTTCGGTCTTTCCGCCGGAAGTGCCACTCAAGGTTTTCCTCTTAAGGCCACAACCCCTTTTACGTTGAGGTCCAATTCAAAGATCTTGGCACTCGATGGTCGAGATTGTTACAGCGCAAAAAAAAAAAAAAACTTTCTCAACGATTATTATGTTAATGTGTATACGTAAATTGAGAGCGAGCTCGATCAGTGCTTGTGTCTTGAAACTTCATTGAAAATCCAAATTAACTTCTTGCTTAAATTCCGTGGGCAAAAATTACATGGCATTTTTCATGAAGTAAAACTGACTTTGGAATTTTCTCAATCTCCTTTCCTTCTTTGCTTTTACTGCATCGCGTAATTTTTACCTATAACATGCCGGAATCCATCTAGTTTCTACATGTTCTGTCAGTGATTGATGCCGGTATCTGCTAACGAATGTTAAAAGGTGTAATACTAAGTACGAAAAATTTCATATTGGAAAGTTTCCATTTTGAAAAGTATACGAAACGAATACGATAGATTAATATAAAATACATATTACCGTAAATTATATAGCATTATACAGAAACGAAAGCCCTTCCGACAGAACTTTATTAATTAACACCCATTTTGACTATCTTAAATTGATTTTATACAGTTTATGTATGGGACGTCGTACTGCGGATTTTCGCAACCCAAAATTGTACCGAACGCAATGGAACTTTAAGGATTTATTAAACAAATCATATTTCATTGCGCTCATGAGGAAATCGCGATTTGCATTTCAAGTCCTTCCCAACAAAGCGAAGGAGCGATGTGGTCTCTCTTGCTGTAGGAAATCATTCACTTCTCCGGTGGCGTCCGTCCAGCGTTTTCGGAAGATGAACGAGCGTTGCAGCTTTCGCCTTCTCCTCCTCCCGGGGAGCGCCTCGACACGAGAATTTGTATGAGGTTTGATCCTCGCTCGACAGTGAAAATAAAAAAAAAAAAAAAAAAAAAAAGGGAAGTCGGATGCACCGAGGCCTCGGAGCCTCCGCCATCAGTTCTTTACCTGAGAACGTCGAGCACAAAAGAGGATGGAAACAAAAAAGGGGGAAGAAAAGGATCTGTCAGAAATCAGATATTGAAGTAAATTACATTGAATGCATGATTAGGGTGACGACAAATGCTCTTCCATATCGAGTCATGTCTTTGCTCGCCCCTTGCCCCCGATTTCGGGTGCGCAACTCCTCGGTCATAAAATCGAAAAAGCACCAAAATTTGATTTCTTATTTCCTCTCGGCCTGCGACGCGTTTCCATGCCGGTTGACGGAAATCCTCGAGGTTTCGGTCGCCACCGGAAGGGCGCCTGCCGATTCCAATCGCGCAGACGGTTTCCCCGAGCGCGGCTGCGTTGAGTAACGCGCGGAGTTTTCGATCGCGAAACGGAGATTCAATCCTCTTAGCCTCATGTATTACCATTATTCCGGCAACTCGGCGACGCAAGCAATCGATCTGCTGCACCGTCGAGTGGAGCGATTTCTATGCAAGGCCAGACAAAAGAAACTGAAGTGCCATTGAAATGTTTTCAGCTCTTCAACAGTAAAATATCCTAGGGAAGGTAACAAAGTATAAAATTATTCTTTTGTTTTGCTGCTGGCCATCGAAATGTGCAACCTTTCCTGTCGCGAAGACCTCCAACCGACAATTCCAATGCGTAGGAACGCGACGAAGGGACTTCGGAGTTGAAGTCGCAGCAGCTCTTCACTCGAACCTTATTTGCGCCTGCTTTGCTCTGCCTAAACGTTTAAGGGTGTACCTTGAGCAGAGGAATTGAAAAGGCAAATGTTGTTGTACGTAAAATTCCAAGATAAAAATGGTCCAAAGGTAAAATTTTCAATGGCACTCAAAACTGTAGTAAATGATGAGGGCAAAATACTCGAAACTGCAGCGGGGTGTCTGTTTTTGATTCCTGGAGGACCCCGGAGCCTTTCAGAGAGGATAAGGCATTAGTGCTCGCAGTGCGAAACGGTGGCCCCTTTGTCTTTTCTCGGATTTTCACACGTTTAGCTGTCGGTTCCGTTTCGAAATTTCACACGTTTTACATGTTCGATGATTATGGTGGTATTTTTCCTCTTCAATCGAGCAACAGCGTCAACATTTTAACGCCGTCGGGATACGGGGCAATTGAAACCGTTTTTGTACGGGTCTCGAGTTGCTTCCAGATTGCTTTAGCTCGTAAATTGGAATTTTTGCGGAGTCAATTTGTCGTAATATTTCGCTGCCGTCCACGAATAATATCGGAGTCGGAAAATCAAATTCCTGGTCGCGTCAAGTTTACTCGGGGAGGCGCAGCAGAGAAAAATCTCAAAGCTGACGTTTAACGATCTCTCGCGGATGTTTGTCGAATTATTTATAAAAATTAGTACCCGGTTTGCCTGTCAGAGAGCGGCACATCAAAATTTTTAAATAAATCCCGCACGTCACCGACGGTCGACTTTCGGAGGAGTTTTCCGGTTGAGCTTCATCTGCACCGAACCGGCCCCGGAGGTGGATCGCCTTGCAGCCCCACCGAAGCAAAGAGGAGCGACCGGCAGGAAAGGTGCGGGAGGCACGGCGGTTGCCCTGCGGCAGCCAGCTCGTGCATGATGCCGTTGCGCAAATTACGATAACGAAAAGGTTATGCGACGATCGGGACGAAAAAAAAGTGGAAGGCCTTCAACGACGGCCTGTCGGTTTCCTTCTTGGTCCTGGTCGGCCCACGATTTCATTGCGGGTCAACCCTTCCCTGATCTGCCTCTGCACGAACTGCGAGAAAAATCTTCCGGGTACCTCACGGTATCGCGGAACATCGGTTAGTCGCACGCGGAAGCGATGAAGTCCGCATTCATTTCGGGCACGTTTTAGTGCTGCTTGATCGAGGAGTACTGAAAATATCGCAAAACTCGAAAAGGATCTGGCGGACACGCGGAAAAAGCTGTCGAAATTTACATTTTGTCACCGCCTAGGCACGCGAAAGGATTGTCCGCGAGCGAGGTTGGACGACTTTTAGTCGCCGCGGAAACGTTGATTTCCACGGCTTTTTGGTGATCTCGAATCCTCGTCTTACTTCCGGCAACCGAACGGATAAACCGGTTAAGGGATGCACGGAGTGAAATAAGCGGGAGAAATGGCGATATTCGACGATTGCCCGAGCGCGTCGAAGGAGCGCCCGGCAGCGGTAATGGAACCAAAGGAGGCGCGTTTGACGTCTCCTGTCGCCACGGCCGCCAACTCTTTCCCCGGAGGTGCGGGAAGGATCACTTTTCCGACGCCTGCGTCCGACGGGCCTTGACTCGCGCCACCGAGGAACATCAAACCGGTCGGGATTCGCGGTTCCCAGGGCCGAATCCTCCGGAGATTCCTTCCAGGGCCGCTTTCCATACGGGAAGGTGAGGGAAGAGTTTCGGACACCACGGAGGGAGGTGGATCTGGTTTTCCTACCTTATTATTAGAGGGAATCGCGTTGGTCGCGATTTTGATGGGAAACCTTGGCGCCTTTCATGCGCAGATCTCCTCTCTCCTCTCAAGTTCAACATCGGTCCGCGGTTCCATCTTACCGGTTTCCCATGCGATTTATCCGATTTTTACAATCGCGACAATTTGAACGGTTCGATCAGTCTCGAACAAAAAATTACACATCCAGCACCTGATACTCCGACTGCCGACAAAGCCGCAGACGATGGACGCGAGGGTGAGTAGTCCGAGATTTTAAGCTCTGTTCGGGCAGCTTAAATGCTGCACTTGAGAACGAAAAATGCGGAGAACCGAAAAACCTGCGCTGGAAACTTTTTGAAGGCTCTGCCTGTCGTTCTGATTTATGGCTTGTCAGGCACTGCGATTTTTTTCTTTTTTTTGAAAATTTGAAAAGCACTAATACTGGGTCAACGCGAACAAATTTCGGTTGATTATTAAAAAAAAAAAAAAAAAAAATAATGAAAAAACGGAATTAGCAAAGTGAGCGCATCCATTGTTTCGGTTTGCTTCCATACGAGAAATTAATACCGAATTGTGTTCCCGGCTGTTGCCGAGCACACAAAGTAATTCCGAGACGCGGAACTTAATTTCAACCGCGATCGGGGTGATGTCGGCCGCCCGATTTCCCACAGAGAGGAGTGCCGGGTGCGGCCGAAAGTGCGGGTGCTGCGGTCGCTTCGGTTTCTGTGCAGTTTCCGGTCTCTGGAAACCATCCGCTGAGTTCTCGGTCGGGACGAGCTCTCCTCGAGCGGAGAGCACGTTGCCCCAGTTTTCATTCTGTCGAAATCCTCACTCTTGGGCAATTATCAACAAAGGAGAGCAGCACGCATTCCAAGGTACGGAATTAACCGCGAGGCACGATGGAAGAATGGTATGCAGATTAGAAGGGAAGTCGATGTTTGGTATGTCTTCAAGGTCTGGTATTGCGCATTGTATTACGCATAAGGAGGCAGCTCACGCCCGATGGTGATCCACCTAACGGAGAGTTACCTGTCCGCGGATGCGCTTTGCGACGGTAAACTCCCCGCAGTTGCTGCAGGTTCGCTTTTCGTACGACGGTCAGGCGTTCGACGTTCTCGATTCACTGCGACCGTACCCGTCGCCAACGTTTCGTCCGAAACGCTCCGCCCCTATCTGAGATTGCTTTCATTTTTCAGATAAGCAGCTTTATACTGGTGTTAATAGCAGCAGCGGCTGACGGAGCACCCCAGGACTACCGCACGACACCGGTGCCGATTCTAAAACAGATTAGCCGTCACGATGACGACGGCTCCTACAGTTTCGGATACGAGGCTGCCGATGGAACGTTCAAGATAGAGACGAAATACCCGAACGGAGAAGTCGTCGGAAAGTACGGCTACGTGGGAGACGACGGAAAACTGAGGGAGGTCGAATACGGCGCGAGCAGAAGAGGATTCGAACCTTTCGGAGCCGGAATCAACGTGGCTCCTCCGACTCTGACGGAGAACGCCCGGACCTCGGGAGACGACTACGACGACGGTCAATACAGAGAAGATCCCTCCGTTTATTACAAGCCAAAGGAGCACAGATTCGGTTCGGGCAGGCAGGGGTTTCGGCATAGCCCTGCGCAGCCTGTGCATGGAAGCCAAGACGTCCAGCCGACTTACCGGTTCGCAACCCCTGGACCTCAATACTATTCCAACTTCCAGAAACCTGCCGTGTTTCAGCAGCCGACGTATCAAATCGCCGATCCGCGATTCCAACGTTACTCCTCATACCGGCAGCCGGGCGATCGCCACGGCAATTCCTTCTTGGCTTACGATCCCAACTTGTTCGCAGGACATCCCGCTGCGAACGTGGATCTCAATACCGGATCTTTCTCCGTGTCTTACTCCGGATGAATGTCGAGAGACCATTTCCGTTTCCCTTTCGGGACGAACCTGGTTGTTCATTGGCGCGGCACTTGCCTTTGGCGCAGACCTAAAAGATGCGACAGTCTGTGCGTAACCCACTCTAAACCACTTCCTTTGACTAGTGCGATGCGAACGGTCCTCCTTTGGTCTTCCAATTTTCATTTTACAAGAAATCCATCGAGTTGGAAAACGGACATTTGTGTGACATTTCTCATTCTCCTAAAAAATTAGCCGTATTCTGTTCAGGTTAAAGTGCTTAAACAGATGACGATTTAAGGTGCACGGGAAGAACGACATGGTATTCGCATTATATAATTAAACATGATTTTGAAAGTATTGAAAGCGGAATAAAATAATGTAAATGTATTTTCATCCCTAAATTCCTTGATTCAGACATAAAATTTGTCTTACGTCACGGTGCATGGAACCCTTTCTAAATTCCATCTTAATGAATAACGTACAGAAATCGGATTTTGTGCCAGAATAATAGAAACTTAGAAATTTTCTTGCGGATGGAAATTCTTAAAAATTCCTCACTGTTATATATATATATAATGAAATTAAGTGAAAGTTACTTTAAAATAATAAAATCTATTGAATACAAAGTACGATAATCGTTCGACATTTTTGCGTCTTCAAAATCCGACTTTTTCGCTTTTGCAATTCCCATTTCCAGTCGGCTCAGGTTTTCTGCTGTCGCAAACTCATTCCAGACGTAAATGACCCACGAGAGCGATAAATTACACGCGCGTTGCAAAGGCGCATGAGCTTGTCATGGCGCGGCCCCGCGGCCGCCTCTCGCCCGCGGCGAACGCAACGGGAAAAACAGGAAACTCCGACAATCCCCGGCGCAGGCGCGCTGATGCCTGGCAAGCGATGCATCGGGGAAAGCCTCGGAGATCCGCGTTCACGCTCCATTTCCGCTCGCACAGGAAGTGGAATCGAACTGAAAATTATTTTGCCGTTTCGTAGCATTACGCCATTTTCTCGCTTAATTGTCTCGGCTGAAAAATAACTTTTCCCATTCACATTTAATTAGCGGACCTCTTATTCCGGTGCCGGTCGCACGGGGGCTCTTTGCGAATTAAGGGAGACTTGACAATCGCCCCGTCGCCGGACGCTTTTGGCTGTTTTCCACAGCGGCAGGGCGAAGCGACGCTTTCTGAGGAAACCTCTCGCGAAAAGCAAACGGAACCGGGTGCCCTCTTCCGCGCCCTCGGCAACTCGCCGAAAAAGAGCTTCGTGCGGGGTGAGGCGCCTTCGAAAAATCGATCTTTCCCAAAATCCCTTCTCCAGCTCTTTCTCTCCAGGGTAAAATGCCAACAACCGGAGAAAATGGACCTCTGCCGGGTGGCGCCGAAGGCTTCGTGCGGAACTTCCGGTGTTTCTCGTTCCACGTCGAATTCCGACTGCCTTATGCAATCCGACGTGTAACGGCAGAGGATCCGCTCTACATGCTTCCATTAGGAGCCCGTTCGCACGCAATTTCGCGCGTGCTCCAGTGGCTCGTAAGAATCTCAAGCGCTCGACCGGTTTAATTAGTAAATTAACTAATAACAAAAATAATAATTTTTCTACTTGACAATGCTAATTATGTTTTGCACTACAATGGCCGTCAGCCTTCTATCACTTTCCCTTCACTACTTTACATATAATTACCTTAAATCAATTACATTTTTTATGGCAAATTCTCATTGTTCCTTTTTCCTATTTGTTAATGATTCGCCTCGACAATGTGAACCCGAGGAAAGTCTGCCTCGCTGCAGACGCCGTCACGACAATCGCCGATTTTGGAGACACCATGGCCGGGGCCTCACAACCGGGGCGGAAATCGGCATCCGTTCGCGCTGCGGAAATTTCGCGCCGGAAGCCGTGCCCCGCGTGTCGCGACTTTGTTGGCCGAAATATTTCGAGGCAAGGTCTTCGGTTCTCTGCGCGGATTGTTCTCCAGCAAAATCATTTCCTTTGTTTGATGACTGCCGGGGATCGCGCCACGCCCATATCAAGGTCGCCAACAAAACAAAAAGAAAAGATAAATCAAATTCCGCCGGGATTTTATCGCTTCGGGAGGGAACGAGGGGGTGGCAGAAGGAGGCTTTCCCGAGGGGCCGACATGGAGGATCGTGGTTGGCGGCCTGCAGCAAGCGGATGGCAAGGCTTGAAATGTTTTCCTAAAAAATTAAATTGCGCAGTGACGTATCCGGAAAATTAATTTTTTGCAGAAAAAAAAAGCCAAATTTCAGACTCGAGGAGCTCGGTGTCGGAGACTTCGCGGTGCTCCTTCGGAGCACTTCGATGCCCTCTTCTTCATCCTTTCAAGGGTTTTCCCAGGCTCCTTGAGGCGAGAAATTTTCATTTCCGAAATTCCGACGTTCAGATACTTTCGAGAGTGCTTCGACTGCATCTCGGCGTCGTCTTAATCTAAAGAATCCGCACACTGATTACGATTCCAGGCGACGGAAAAGGATCACCGATCCGAAGATGTAAGTTAAGTAAGACGCTACCGTCGCACACTTAACACTGAACACTCACATCATCCGGTTCCTCTTCGGGTGTCTGATGTCAAGGCAGCTTTTTCCTGCGCTGCATTGGAACTGTCTGTGGCCCGGAGTTTCCATGGGTTTTCGCCGCTTGCACGCGGAGTCGCCTTATGCGGGATTCCATTACCGGTGCGGCCGCACCCGGATCCCTCGGGTTTCTGGAGATCCTGGAGCCTCACCTCGCCCGCGTCTCCCGCCCAAAATCGACCTACGAATATTGGGATCGTGAAATTTTCTTTACTGAACCACTTACAGAAAGTGGATTGTAACGTTCAGGAAACATTGACACTGAACAAGTAAATTATAAAACTTGATCATATCCCGCACGGCACTCCATTTAGAAGGTTGACCAGTGCAAAAATGAAACTGATCACTCTGGTAAGCGCCTTTTGTGTGAAGCGAAGTTTTTCTGAAGTTTTTTTCGCTGCTGCCTCAACCGCTCCGAAATTTTTTCTCGTCCAGATCGGGTTCGTGGCTTTGGCAGCGACCGCATCGGGTCAGCACCAGGCCGGTTTTTACGACTACGACTACCAGGACGGAATCCCTGTCAGGCAGCCGAGCCCGTCGCCGAGATCGTACGCGAGAGCAGCTTCCCCAGCACAGGCGGCGAGACACGTCGCCCAGGCACAGCCTCGGCCCACCCCCGTGCCGATCCTTAAGCAAATCAACAGGTGAGTTTTTACTTTAGCATATCCTTTCTGGCGATTTTCTTCGTTGAGATCAACTTGCTGCAGTCGTGGCGAAGTGACCGAAGGGAGGTGGTGCGGTTAAAACCACCCCTTGCGCCCAACTCCATACTCGAATCGCGTCGCATGTTTCTATTTTTATACTGGAAGCGATCCGAAATCCAAATCGCCACTTTAAAAATGTGTCCATCTAAGTTTTCGCCTTATGTTTAATGTTAAATTAAGCAACAACGTCTTGCGTACGAATGTATGTTCAAGCCTCGCTCCGTGATTATGGTGTAAGCTGTTCTAAAAGGAAATGGACGTTGTACTTTATGTTAAAATTTTGATATTGCCATCCGTGTTGCCTTGAGGTACAATGAAACAAATATAATAATGAGAGTGGATTTTGAGAAATCTTCGCCGCGTACAGCCAGTCACCTTGTAGCTTTGCCTCGGCTTCCGAAGCTTCTTCAGAATGTAGGGCCGCGACAGGAATCTCAGCACCGGAAACGGAAAGTCCAAGCGCTGTTGCTTTGTGTGACGAATCACACGGGAAAATTGCGGGGATGTGAATGTGCATTCGGATTCGGGGCTCATTTCGAAAGCGAATTTTTAGAACCTTGAGACGAACGCGTCGAAATGTGGCAGTAAACGAAGAATTTCTCAGTTAGATCATCGTCTCCGAGGGCGTATCGTTGTGAAGCGAGTGACTTTTTCTTTTTTTCTTTTTGATTGAAAGTGGGCTGTGGCCGTGCCGGGGTGGCCCGTCCTCGTGCGGGGATCAGCCGGACAGCGTGGACAAAAATGGGAAGGATACCTGCCTCAGGGCGTTGAATGCTCAAGAAATTTCAACAAGGGCAAGTGATGGAAATTGAATTGATGGCCGTAACGCATAAACCGACGCCAAACAACTAAAAATAAATGTAATGGCTTTTTAAGCAGCGTCAATTTGTTGAAATTTTGGGTGTGCCTGGCTGGTCAATCAAGGTCCTGCGCCAAGGATGGCTCGGGCGTGCAAATGAATTGCTCGCGGGAAAGAAAAGATTCGCAGCCGCAGGGAAATGTTCGAAATCTTCTGTCTTCCATCGCGACATTCTTCAGTGTTTTAAAGCAGTCGCTTTCGGACAAATTTTGAGGCGAGAAGCGATCACCATTAAAACCCCAGAGGCGAGGAGAACACTTTGATGTAGAAGGCACAAACCTTCCGCTTTCGAATGCCTTTTGGCCCGATAAGAGTGTAAATCGCTTCCGAACGCATAATTAAGTAATATTACATAATTAAGTTCGTGTTACACGTATAACCGGATGGCAATAACCCAGATTTCCAGCATAAGCTGCTGGATGATGTGAATGACAGGAGGACTCCTCGGACCTTAAATTGTTGCGTTCGGTGTTGCAGCATCCCGAGTCCCTGGATCTTGCAGTCTTACGGAAACAAAGCCTAGAGCCCCAATAGAATGGATGAATTGTATTTGATTCTTGGATCAATTTCAGGCACAATGACGACGGCTCTTACACGTACGGCTACGAAGGCGCCGACGGTTCTTTCAAAATAGAAACAAAACTCCCGACTGGCGAAGTCATGGGAAAGTACGGCTACGTTGACGACACGGGAAAACTCAGAGTTATCGACTACGGAGCGAACCGCTACGGATTCCAACCTGCCGGAGAAGGCATCACCGTCGCTCCGCCGACTTTGGTGGACGAAACCACCGCGAAAGACGGAAGGAGAACCTTCGCCGATTACGACGACGAACCCGCTTACGCGGTTCAGCCGAAGCCTCCGAGACCGCAAAAGAGACCTGAAGTCTTCGTCGCAAGGCCACCTCAGAGTGCTTCTCGCTCTTATACCGGATTCGAACGGGAGCTGAGGCCTGCGCCAGCTCCCGCGCATCAAGAAGTTCCTCTGGAGTTCACGGCCTCCCAGACTCCGGCTCCAAGCCCCGTCAGATTCGCTTCTCCTCCCAGGAGACCGAGTCCGACGCGGTTCGTTCCTCCGGTGCAAGCTGCCCCGGTGTCCTACTCCCAGGCGCCCGTGCCGCAGCGCGCCAGCGTACCAAACTCCGTTCCGGTCGGATCCGTTTTCACGCCGGCCTCTAATCCGCCGCCCAGACCCGCTCCAGTAAGAGAATCCCACTACGGCACGGCTTCCGGTTCCTTGCTGGATCAGTTGGTTAAACAATACGCGCTGCCTTCTGGAGTCGGACAGCCGTTGCACGATATAACATTCGGTTCTTATTCTAGCCAGACGAGTTTTTAGTTTAATGTATTAAATGTAGCATAATTAAATGCGGACTGTTTTTCGCGGGATTGGGAATTCGATTGATTCCGGATATGAATAATTCGACAGCACTGAAAAGCGGATAATATGAACGAAACTGAAATATAATTATTTTACAGTTTACCACGTGTATCGTATCCCGAATCTTTGCACGAAACGCTATCCTAGAAATAGGAAAAGAAAACCAGTTGCACGGGGCTTCAATTTGTTGGAGAAACAGGCAAACCTGTGCCTCGGCCGATACACATTGTCACCCCCTCAAGGGTGGCAATATAATTACGGTTTATTATTTCGACTAACATTGGAATTACATGTTGAGTTATAAAAATAGGGAAAAACCACCGTGGAGCAGCGATTTCCGAACTTTTTCCTACTTACGACATTATATGGCAAAAGGAATAAAAATGTTTTTGAGCAGTTTTTACAAATATTCGGATACGTAACGAAAAATAATTTCAATATGCAACAGACGGAGATTCCTTCGCTTCATATTTTACCAATGTGTCAAGGGTCTCAATTATAAGGTCGAAAAATAATTTTTAATTTCATAGCTGTGCATCTTAACTGCACCCCGTAATTTCATCCCACAGAATATGCCGCTTTTGAGAGATACATAAGAGATCGCGTATTCGATCACAGTGATGCTTTGTGCACCACCAAATAGACATCGAACGAATTTTATATAATTGGAATTAGTTAGGCAAGAACCGTAAAATGCCGCTGGAAAATTCGCGAGAGAAAAACGCATTTCTCAATCAAATTGTTGGAGAAATCTCAAAATCAAAAAATTTTACAAAATTTCACTTTTTCTGCGATTTGACCCGCTAAATATCGATATTTAACAGAGAAGGATGGAGGAGAGAAGCGAATTTTCCAGCGCTGCCGGATGGACTTCACGGCAGGACTAACAGCAGTGACGAGGGAGGAAGTCGAACGTAGGAACTCCAAAGTACGGCTCGGTTTGGAACCGGAAATATTCATTTGATCAGTCGCATATTAAGAAGGAATCTGAATCTTCCACAAAAGCGGAAGGCACGGGGACACCCTTCATCGGTGCAGGGTGTGGCCGCTCGAATTCCTTTAAGTGCAGAATCATCGGCGATTCGGTTTCGGGCCTATTAGATCGGGCCCACGTCAAAGAGGCGTGGCAGGGGTGAGGTGGGGGTTCCGACAACACGGTGCACACTCCGCGGAGGTTTGTAATCACTGCCATTCGGGGCGCCACCTCAAACGCCTTGACACGATTGCCGGGGAAAGGCCGGCCGGGGGATAGTGCGGACCGTTCCGCTCGTGTTGCGGTTGGGAAGTCCGCGGTGCCCAAGGAGAGTGCCGCAACGACATCGGACGCCGGACCCGGGGCAGAAAGAAAGTTTCCCCCCCCCGTCTCCTCCCCAATTCCGGAGCCGCTGGATTTCTCCTCCGTCACTTGCTTTGAAACACTTTCAAGGTGGAGCCATTATGATTAATCATTACCAATGGTCGGAATTCAAGGTTTCCGTCCGACTGGAACGTAAATCCACGCAGATCTGAGGATTTGATCCGCGCTGATCCAGGAAACGCACGGAACATGGAGGGTGAAGAATGAGAATGCCCACGGGGCTCTCGGCTCGGGTGTCGCTCAAACCAGCGTCATCCTTGACTCTCGGCATCGTTTGCCGAAGTTCGTGTGTCCGTGTCGGAAGTGCCGGCGGTTCGATGGGATTTGCTGAAATGCCAACCGGAAAACCTGCTTCCGAGGCTCCTCCCGGTTCTCGCGGACGTTAAGAACTTCTTCTTAATGGGCGAGATCGGAATCGAAAAAAGCCCGTGCGAAACCTTCCCGGGTGACCGGCGGTCGAGAGGCAGATTCTTCGTGCTGCTCTCGCCTTTTGCACAGTCCATTATGCATCGCAATTGTTAGAATATTACCAAATCGATGATATTCGAACTTTTTGATGCTCGCGAAAGAACGTTACATCATTTCTTGTTCTTTTGTGAAAGGATGGATGGTACTCCAGGGGCGTAGCTTGCAGAAAGTCTGTTTATATTTAACTTAGCATCCGTTTGACCATCCCGATGCGATAGCGATCCGCATAGGAGTAATGCAACCACGCGCGAAGTTGCCTTAACGTGAAAAAGCATTTCCCTTGAGGAAAGCAACTTCGCGGCTTCTCTCTTCGGGGATTTGACCCGAACTGCAAGGTAGCTTTTCCAACTGAAAAGGTCACGACGTTCGCAAGGAATTCGCACCGCGAACAGAGAGATCGCGCCGAAAGGGGCGGCTCCTTGCGAAACGCCTCGCCGAAAAAATTTTGCAGCTCGGCGAACGGGCGAACGCTCGACGACCGGAACCGCGGTCCAAAGACTCGCGGAGTGCGAAGGTTTCAAAGGGCAAAAACGAAGGCTTCTGCTCGCTTCGGAAGCGCCCGGGCCGAAACCAAACCTTAATATCCGGCTGCGAAACTAAATACATAAAGCGAAAGAGCGAGAAACTTGAGGTCTGCCAAGAACGAATTTCCCCCACCATTCCGAGAGAATCCGCGGTTATAAATGTAAGTCAACTCCAGGTACGGGAAAACAGTTATCTAGTGTGTCCATCGCGTCTGCCGCGTGCGTACGGAACAAGGATTAACGAGTATACGCCGCACGGGGATTACTGGATTAACGGAGAGGACAATGCTGCAAGCGAACCGGGTAAGCTTCAGTTTCTTCATATTGCTTTCGTAAGTTTCCAGCGGGGACGGCGAGGAGCCGAATCCGATTTTCAGCTTTCCGGCCGGGCAAGCGACAGGAATCGAGTTTCCGCCCGCGGTCCCCGCCAGTTCCTGCAGCCGTCTGTCCCGGGCCCGCCGCCTTTTCGCAGTCGAGAAAGAGAAAGCGCAGCCGCCGGCGCGTCGACAGCCTTTCCGACGGTCTGCGGTCACGCACGGCCGATTCTGCGGCATTACATCTCCAATTTTAAATTTATTAAATGTCACGGAATCCAGGTCTTCCGGAATCCGTAATGGGAGGCGAGCATAACCGCGTAAAATGCTAACCGTACGGGTTAACGTTTGAAAGGGCAGATATCGGAGGCTTTCGACTCGTCGACAAAACGACGGGCGTCGGTTCACGCTGCACCGAAAGCGAATTTTCGATTTTGCGGCCAGCACTTCGGACGACGACAATTGAACCGTGACACATGGTCGCATGGAAAACATTCATCCAGTTTAATTGTCCAGCGTTTTTCTTTTCCCTTTCTAAGGAGGAATTTTTTTTTTTTTTCTCGCCGTTGGTACCAGATTGCAGATAACCTTCCACAATGCTGGAAGGCTTCCATGTAACCGAACTGGCTCTCGAGCCAGGTATCTCGGATTCAAAAAAGTTGCCAAACAGAATTATTTATTAGTGGGTCAATCACCGAGTCTTTCGCATTTACCATTCCTACGTTTGATATAGCATTATTATTCTGTAACGTGATTGCGACACTCGGTTTTTCTTTCTCTTCGCCCTTTTTTCTTGTCTCCCGGTCACTTCCCGACCCATTCCCGTCGGTCGCGGGTGTGGATTTTCCGAAGGGAAAATTTTCTCACCCCCCCCCCCCGCTAGCAAAGCTGCACGAAGGCGACTGCGGGGAGGTTTGGACCCCGATAAATTTAAATTATTTATTTTTTTAATTTGTGTTCGAAGGCGACGGTGTGCGGGGGACCGGCTTCCGCAGCCCCGGCTGAAGGCAAATCGTCGCTAAATTAACGTAATTTTCTTTCCGTTGGCAATGCGGTCCCCGGCTCGCGTCCGAAACGTAAAAAAAAGCCTGTTAACTAACCGTATTGGCACCGTGTCACGTTCACAACCGGTCGCCGCTCATTTCACCCGATCAACCTCGGCTGATCTGGTTCATGATTTGTTGCGGCTGCCTCCCCGCGTGGTTCCCAATTAGTCGGATCGCGTTGTCCGCCAGATTCTCCACGGCGGAATTTAAGTTCGACCGGGTAATTGAGCGAATGGCCGTGCCCACTGCCTTGGCGGCGAAAATTGAGGGTTTCAGAGGGAAAACGCCCGGCGGCCGATTATTCGACCGGATCGCGAGCTGAGCGGCCACCGAATTCAAAACTTCGGGGTAATTTGTCGCGCCTTTGTCGCGGTTGGCACCGACCGTGAGGCGGGACTCCCGAAAAAAGAGGAATCGTCGAGAATCGACCGCGGGCGATTTCCCGGTTCGGGCCGTTTCCACGGCTGTCCACGTTCCGACCTCCGTAATGGAACTGACGCGTTCGGGTTGACGCGCGCC
This sequence comes from Ricinus marginatus, assembly GCA_028565995.1. Lineage (NCBI taxonomy): Eukaryota > Metazoa > Arthropoda > Insecta > Psocodea > Ricinidae > Ricinus > Ricinus marginatus. The sequence goes on from JAOWBB010000013.1 coordinate 2,505,266, forward strand.
AAATAAGGCCCGGCCCCGTCCGGAGGCAGGACTGCTGCCAACTTTCCCGAAGGAAATTCTGGTTTCCCTTCGGGAAACGAAAAAAATGGAAAGCTCTTTAATTACTTTAATTAGATAGCAGGTCGTTAAAGCCGTTTACTTTGGTGTTTCACTTTCGTGGAGGCCATGGGAGTTTCCTTGATAATTCAGCGTTGAAACTAATATAAATATTAATGAAAACGGAGCCGAGCCATTTTTCTCCGTATGGGAGAAAGTCTCGGATGACGGGATAAAACTTCGGTTCCCGACGGGACCTGATTGCCAGATGTCGCCATTGACGTGGCATCGGCCTTGTTGATGTTGCCAACTAACCTCCGGCCCCTGGCGCGGTGCTATCGGTTAAAGAAAATAATATTCACTCGATGTGTCCCACAAGGAAATTCACGCGGGACCCGGTTTTGATGTTTCAAAAATATTGCATCTGAAAGAGCGGTGAAAAACTGAAAGTGTGCGGCGGCGCCCAGCTCCAAAACAAGCAGTTTAATTGATAATTAGGGCGCAAGATTTCGCATCGTAACGCGTGCCTCGTGGGCTCGTTTGGCGGCACATGCAGCACGGATGCTTTGAGAATCGTCGCTGCCACCATTCCGGTTTTCCGATTCGTCCACGTGCGAACCGAGCGTCAGTTGCCGAGTCGCAAGATGGCTTCTTTGGAAGATTTCCCGATCCGAACCCGTTGCGATATACTTGCAGCGATCGTTCGCCGCGTTTGTCGCGATCAGCTTCATCATTTGCCTACGGCAAAAGAGGCATTCCGACTGTCCGAGCCGGTTTGCCCGCTCCTCTTCGGCGGGAGAACGCGCCGGAACAGTCGCGAGTTCGGGGAGGGAAGCGGACTTCCGCCCGGTTCCGCGGAGCCGTTCGCCTTTCTTCGGGACCCGCGTCTTCCGGAAGGCGCCCCGCGACGCCCCCGCAACGTCGGAATTCGCTCCGGGTTCTTCGGGCAGATTTTTTCCCTCCGCCAAACTCACTTTCACCTCACTTGTCACGTACGAGAGCGAAATGTGCGTTCTTCCTCTTCGTGATCAATTTTCGGCTTTGTCCGTCTCGGAACACTTTTACCGCAGTTCAACCGCATGGTTCGACGCACGGCCGAGGCCCTCTCTTGGACTCGCTGCGCCTTCCTGGTCGAAAGGCAGATCCGTACCCGGTTCTTCCCAAGAATGGAAAAATATTTTCATTGTTCGATTTTTCTTATTTTCACATTTAAAATCACACGGTGATTTAGACGCGACTTTCTGTTCCTTTCACTGCCTGCCTTCGCTTGATGTTACCCACAGAGACTGTTTAGCATAGAGGTTATTGTGCTTCCCGCGCGCATTTAATTTCCGAAGAAGAAAGAATATCTTGGGAAAGACACGTCCTGACGTAGCCGCGTTTACTCTGCCTAATTTCCCGTCGGATCCTGCGACTCATTTTTTCATTCTCAAACAAGAACCTTTGGCGGCCAGAGGTACGGCGTTAACAGTTTCCTGCAAAAAATGCAGGCAGTTGCTGCGTGCTGCCTCTTCCTTAATTCTTGACGCGGATGAATCGTGAATGAACTTTATTTTAAAAAATGCGAACCTTTTCTTAAACTCTGACTCCGAATCCTTAAATGAATATGTTTTCCAACAATTAAAGAATAAGAATGAATCTTTAGGAGCACAATTCGGAGGAACCCTTTCTTAAGCCAATTAAATTCTTTTACAAAGGCACCTCTCGAAATCGCTAAATTCACAATATAAAACGCATTGTAATTTCCACAATTAGAGATAATTAACGTTTTGTAAAGTCCTTTTTGAGCTGCAGCTCGGATTTAACACTTGCCAGAACCAAGAAGGAAACGTGCGCCACATCGCGAAGCATTAAACCCAAATGTGGCCACATCCCGCATCCCGGCTATCGGTTGGAATTAAAACGCTTTCGTAAAACGGAGAGTTTAACAGAAGTTGTGTTACGGACGTGATTTGACACCCTAGGGCCGAAATAAGGGTGGCACCTCTCATTCGGTTTCGTTGCACTGCGACGTGCGTCGACGGGTGTACGGTGACCCGACGCTGCAAAGGCATTGTACAAGGAGTGTACAGATGTTCCAGCGAAACATCGGCGTTTCATCGACCCCGAAAAGCGTCACGGGCAGCGCAGCTCTCCTGGAAACTCGGCCGGACAAAGCGATTCTTAAATGGTTCGCCGCGCTTTTTCAAGGCAGCAGCCGTAGAGACTTTCGGCGAAAAGAAGAGCACAAATTTGGTTAAAGGGCAAAGCAGTCGTTCTTCCTCGCCGATTGGATCAAATTACTTTCGATTGTGCAACCTTCGCAAAGGATGTTGCGGACAGGAAAGTTCCCATAAAGCGAACAGAAATGGCGGACCGACAAGGATAGGGCTTCTTTTCGCGGAGGCAGCGAACCGACTGCGAAAAAACGAAAATTCGCAGGGCCAATCGGTGGCGATCAGGCCGTTTCTGACCTATTCTCCCGAGGTGAAAGCAAATGCCGGGCACCAAGATTAATGCGTCTCCGTCGCATGTCACGAACCCTCCAAAGGGCAACGAAAAGCGGCGTCGAAATTTTCTCTCCTTAGCCACTGGCAGATTTCGGGCAACAAAAGCCAGTGCTTAACATACGTGGACCGCGGCATTTCGCCGGCGAGCCGGGTCCCAGCAAGAATGCCTCTTGTTTTCCTTGGTGCAGCGCCGATTCCGGATGCTGGACAATCGGCACACTCATCTCGATCTCCATCTGCGAACCTGGATGCCGTTAACATTTTGCAGCGATTTCCACACATCGAATCCCATCTTCATCGAATTAATGTCCTTGCTCGATCTCGGAAAGACTTTTTTTTTGGGAATGCTTTTGCGAAATGTAACGGCGAGGATACCCGACCGCCAGAGCGCAGACGGTCGTTCACTGCAAGGAGGCCTACTACCTGCAGATCAACTGTCGTGTTGCAGAAGACGTTAAAATATCCGGTAATTTAACGTAAATGTCTGGGTGTTGCATTTCGGATCGCTCTCAAATTTTATTTACGTAACAGTGCCAGAACTGCGCATTAAATATATTTTTTACATAACTGTTTGGCCCATATTTCTAAGTCTCTTGGAAGTATTGCACTGAAATCAATAATTCATCAAATATATTAATATCTGGGTTAAAATAAATGCTTCGAAATCTCGAGATGCTCCTTTTGGATGAAAGGGAGGCCGCAATACGAAATTGCGAGTATTAATTGAAAATTATGCATGCGCAATAGGCGTTTGGGCTTTCCCCTCGGAATTCTGCGGGACATTTTATCGATGCGAAATTTCCCGGCAAAATTTTTTGCAGTCAGTGAGCTTGATGTGAGAAAAGTCCGTTCCCTGCCCGCCTCCACTGGAACGTCAAGCGAACTGAACTTTTGCGCACTGCGCCACAAAGGTCGCAGGTAACAGAAAGCTTCGATTCGTTCGCTGGGTGGAGAGGGCAACGCACCAAATGAAAGGCGTCTTCCGTCAAAGCGACTGCACCTTCGCCATCTAAACCAGGTCCGAACCTCCTGTGAAAGACAAATTTTCCCATTATGGAACCACCGAGGCGACTATGGAAATCCTTTGGCTCAGACACAGTTTTCGTAAGGAAGATTTAATTAACCAGGGGAGTTGAGCAACGTATTCATTCTATTTTTTATGTATTGCGACAAAGCTGGACATTTCTCACGGGCCGGGTTCGCCTATTGTTTTCGATGCACTTGTATCTCGACGCTTAAAACAAAGGGAAACCCGCGCCAAGCCATTTCCACATCGTCTTGTTATAACCGAAATATTTTCCACGTTTTTGATTGATTTCATTTATCCGCGATCGGTTACTTATTGCGGGCGATTGGACGGTCCTTTTTCCATTTTTCCCCCTGGCATCCAAACGAATTTTCTATTCAAACCCCGCAAAATGGGGGGGGGGGGTGTTTTCGCAAGCGAATTCATTTTGACGGCGAACGAGCTGTTTAAAAATGCGAAGAAAAACAAACCGAAAAGGCACCCTCCGCAAGGAACCGTTCACCGAACGAGGAAACAACGCGTCGAACACGCGCGGACGGAAGTTAAAATCGCAATTCCGTTCGTGGTTTCTGGCGATTTTCTAACCTAATCTCGACCGCGGTGAACGTCCGGGACCCGTCCCCGCCGTGGCCTTCCCCTAAGTAACCGTGCCTGCAAAGCATCTGCAACGTCCGGCAGGAGAGCCGAACCACGCGTGAAAAACAAGACGGAGCACGGCTCCGCGGTCCAGACCGCTACGCTCGTGGAAGCAGAAGCCGTCAACGTATCGAGTGCCGCGCTGAGCATCCGATGCCTGACCCAAATTAACGAAAACATTGCCGATTTATTAAAAGTCTGCTCGAGAACCATTCTGGACGGACCAACTTCCGCAATCCTCGGTACACGCAAAGGGCGGAGAATGTCATGAAACGCTGTTCTCATTTTTCACCTCGTAAGTCACTTGTAAGTGGGATCAACCATTTTCCCGTTTTGGGAAATTAAGAAACAACCAGTACTTTTATCGAAACCAACTGTCGGATCTTGCCAAACGAATAATATGATTGCTTTATAAAATATTTGATCGTTCCAACTCATATGGTCACCGAACAAAATAATAAATCAATCTTTATTGCCGGTTTCGGCTTTATTGCGAAAAAACCTGAGGCTCTTCTTACTGAGTCACACTCTGCTCGATAACGAGTATTATGAGCAAATTTATTTTTCGAGCAATTCAAATGTATTAAAAAGTATAAATTGCGTTCAGCTCGTTCAAGAAAATACTGTGCTGAAACAAGAGAGGACATGTTCTTAGCAAAGGGTATATCCGCAGCTGCACAGGTAGATTTTCAGGATCTTCTTTCGCATGAACATGAAAATTTTGTATACATCGATCCTTTCTGTGCATTCCGTTTGATGTTTCCCTTACGCAACCTAAATCATTCCGTATTTTCTTTCCGTATTTTTTCCGTGACAAGAAGCATGCGGATCTGATAGACTAAAAAATAACGTTTTTTTTGTTTTTAATTTCAGGGTTGGTTTGGCGCAAGTTTGGTCGCGGTGCTGCTACTAAGTACCATAGAAGGAAAGAGAATTCGAGTTCGACCGGGGAGACCGATAGAAGCAGAAGTGGAAGAAGAACTCCCCGTTCCTAGAGCGGAGTACTATGCTGCCATAGAACCTCAAGAGAGAGAAGACACTCAGGAAAAGGTCGTTTATGTAACGAATGGAGATATTTATAACGGATTATATGGAAGGGCCATAGAAAGGGCAGGCACAGACACCGCGCAATACGCCAGACCTTTAGCCAGGGCCGGAATCGTGGCCCAGGCGACCAGACCGGCGAGAGTGAAGGATACTTCTAAGGAACCTCCCGTGCAAACTATAAGAAATTACAGTAAAGTAAACGATGATGGATCGTTCACTTTCGGATACGAAGCTGCCGATGGAAGTTTTAAAGAAGAAACCAGAGGTACCGATTGCGTGGTTAGAGGAAAATACGGCTACGTTGATCCGGATGGAAATAAAAGGGAATTCACTTATGTATCCGGAAATCCTTGCGATCCGAATGCGCCTCAGGAAGAAGAGAAAGATTCTTCCGAAGAATCCGGTGAAGAAAACATACCCCAGACTATACCCAGGAAGCCAGTTATACCTGTCGGACCTGCAAGACCCGTTGCTCGACCGACGACGACTTTGTTCCAACAGAATTTCAATTCTGCAGGAGTTCCCGAACAAGAGGAAGAGGTGCAGCCTCAAGTTTTCTTGCAGCCTTCGCCTGTAAGAGCGAGAATCCCGGCGAGACCGATCACAGTGGCACCACAAAAGACAACTTCTGTCGTCAGAGTGACACCCAGACCGGCGACTACACCCAGTCCGACGAATCTTCCCGCAACCACTTACAGACCGCAACTATTGGTGTCCGTAACTCCAAGACCAAATGTCGTATATACCAAACATTCCACTCAGTCTAGACCTTCGCAATCTTCGGCCGTGCCAACATCCACCGTCGGAGGCAGTCTGGATTTTGACGCCGAACTTAAACGATTTCAATTGGAAAATAACGTAGTGTCCACTCCGAAACCAGTATCACCTGCAACGACCCTGAAAGCAGAATTACCAACCGGACAGCCCATTTATACTTCGGAACTGGTGTACGACCCTAACAGTGGTCAGTACAACACTGTCGTTTACCAACAACTGGCGAAAACTCCCGGCGACCTTACCTTAAAAGGCAGACTACCCCAATACATCCAACCTCAAATAGAGCCACAGCAACCCGTCGTAAGGCAGCAGTCTCCCGGCCTGATACAGCAACAACTATTTCAGCAGCAGAAGCAAGCTTTGTTTCAGCAATCGCAGGACCTTTACAATCAGCAAAGACAACAGATTCAGTCTCAGCACAGATTCCAGCCTTTTACGCCCGCCGTGCAGTTCCAATCGTCAACTCCGTCTCCGGTCCCCTCCAAGTCGGTAACGGGACCACAAAAGTTCCAAAGCTCCGAGCAGGCGCAAAGGGTGATCGAAAGTCCGGCATCGGAACCGCAGCAGTTTTACTATTTTGCACCCCAGTTGAGTGCTCAGTCTCAAGGCCTGACTTCCGGTCATATCGACGCTTTTCTCAAGGGACACAACTTCCAGTTCTAAAATTTACAACGGAACTACGTTAACCGTTGTAAGGTGTCTAGTCTTTAAATTCGTTTCTAATTTCGTCCGAGGTTCAAACAGCGGAAGGTGTTTCCCAACCTTAACCTCTTATCCTACTTAAGGTGTATTTATGGAAATTGTGCGAACGAAAGACGGTGCACCGAGGACTCGGGAGATTGCCTACAGACAATAAGCTTTGCATGTTGTTCGGGTAGAGTCACAAACAAACCGAAGCTTCAGCCCTTCGAATAAGATGCATACGAGACCTGCTCTAATCCTTACAATGGATCTCGGCGACCCATTTGTCATGCAACTGGAAAATCAGGTTCCGCACAGCCTGACTCTCAGTCTCTTTATTCCGAAAGATTATTTCATAACTTCATACTTGGAGGAGTCATGTCCGACGTGTCACGACATGCTACCAGCAAAAATTCGGTTTATTTCTGACTCTACTTACTTATATTATATAACAGCAAAAAAGTTACCAGGTTAGCATTGTTCTCTCTGTCTTCTTCTTTCGTGCATTTCTCCGCGTTTAACGCATCCCGATGCTCTATTCTGGTTTTGAAGTCGCAATGTGTGGTCCCTGTGAAAACTGCGGGTAAGGCACTTGCAGTGCAAGCCAACTGCTTACCTAACTGCGTGGAAAATGAATTAGGCAAGCAGTCTGATGTCTCTGCATCGCGAATTGGCTTACAGCAGGCCGCTGCCCTCGAGCCTCGAGTCCCTCCGACATTCCGCTGCCGCGGGGCAGGCAAAGCTTGAATTTCCCCAAGCAAGCTTCAACCGGCGCATCTCACATCGCGACCTCAGTGCGCAGGCATGGTTTCCCTGCGTGGAGCACGGGAAAAAGCTACAAAAGTCTGAACCGCCATCATTGTTCGCGGATGTCGTTATTCTGCTTTATTCTGTTCTTTACAAATTTTGCACTATCTTTCCGACACTGTGAATCTCCTAATCGGGTGCGATTAGGATTTCAAAATATTTCATGCTCTTCATCGTCCTTAACACTATTTTTTGTGTTGTTCATGCTAGTTTTTGCATCTGGTTGACTGTAATGTGTCATTTGGTTAGGTAATTGATAATGTTCTCGCTTTGCATTGAAACACGTGCATTTTACCCGCATTCACGTATAAAAGAAAAATCCGATGAAAAAATTTCGACGTGAGTTTTCACGATTATAAACTTTTTAAAAATACATATTAATTACAAACAAATATATATATTACTGAGACTACATATGTATATTCTGGATTGTTAATAGATTTTATTAAGAATGAAATTATTTTGATGAAAACGTTTTTTTTATACATATAATCGATCCTTGATTAGAGTTTTCATCTGTTCTTTGTTAAAAACGCTTTTCTTATAACAATTATATAATAAATTCGACCTGGGCAACCGATAATCGCAAATTATATCTTCGTTTATACTTGTAAACCTTTATATTTAAGGTGCTGAATAAGTTTTTCGTAATTAGGAGCGCATTAGTCTAATATTATCCAGACATCTTAAGCCTTTCTTCAGGCAGGAAGAAGGTACTTTTTATGCCTTGAAAAACGAATAAGTAACAAATAAATTTTATAATCAGCCCTAATGTTTATATGGGATGAAGAAATTATAAGTTATTGATAGGTTTACTGATTCGCTACAAAAATGATTTGCGAGGCTGTGAAAATGGCGGAGCTCCTCGCACATATCATTAGCTTTGCACTAATCGTTATTATTTTTGCGATTAATAATTAATACCAAAACCTCATTCAATATTAATTATTAATCGCAATTGATCGGCTGAAGAAAGTCTGTCGGAAAACCGGTGGCAAATTTTTCAAGAATATTTTCTCCTGATTCGGTCGTCGGACGAAATACATTAAATGCCCTATGAAATTACACGATTGCTACTTCAAACCATCACGAGACGAAAATTCAAGTTCAGTCTGACATATTCTACGGATAAATTAAATTTGACGGTTCTGCCATCAAGATGCGGGCCGAAGAAGTTATTTGGCCAATCGCTTCTTTCTGAATCTCGAGATCTGGTTCTCAGGTTTATCGCCGTGATTCATTGCCTTTGTCTGCACAGCGAAAACGGCGAAAAGATTTTGCGTTGGCCACGCGATGAGAAGATTCAGGTATCTGAGGACGAGCCCTGTTCGGAAGCCGCCGAAGAAATTGGGCGATTTTCGCTGCTCGCTTTTGGCCTTTCGTCGAAGGTGCAGAGCTCCCCGCAGTGCGGTGGAGATCCCCGAGGTCCAACAGGAATTTCGCTCTTTTTCAGGTCTTAAACTCGTCGTTTCCATCCTGTTTCGGTCTTATTCTCATCAAGCAACTTGCCGGAGTGTTCCTCTATTGTTTGACAAAGCGCCCCAGGAGGTGGCTCCCTGCGACGCACATCTTATTGAAATGTTAAACTTTGATTTTAATGTTATTTATCTTATGATGCAGAATTCGAATGAAGCATCGTAAGATAATAATAATAATTATGTTAATAATACCGAGGAGAACTAATGTTTTAAAAAGTATTTAAAATAATGTAACTTCCAAAGTAAGAACTTATCCGGTCTCATTAAGGTCGCTAACTGCCATGAACTGATTAATCGACCGTAAGGCGGGAAATTAAAAGGAAAATTTCTGGTGAAGGGAATTTTCTTTTAGAGACGAGTGCCTTACCTTAAAAGTGACAGATTTAACATGAAATTTTCTCTTATGAATACGAAAGTACAAGTCGGTGGAAGGAATTTCTTTTGCAAAGAAATGCGTGTTAAGGACGTATTGAGCTCATTAAGACGTGTGCCGTCTCTGATACGTGCGTAACACGCACAATTACGAGATCGCGTAACACTGGACGTGGCACGTAACGGTGCGTGATATGAGAAAAGAGCAGAAATCATTTCACGGGGACCGGGTGTGGCACCCGAAGACAACGATTTCACCATGGTCCAATTCCTCCGCGTCTCTCCTAAGCGGCCGAATACTTTACGATTTCGCTTTCAATGAAAATTTCCCAATCGAGTCCGAATACCTGTCATTGTCTCGATGTAAGGAGTTTCGAGCCCGGGTTTTGACAAAATCACAAATCCGTCTTGAATGAAAAACCTGAATGTGCCCGCCTTCCGGAGAAGAACCGGCAAAAATTTAAATTCAGAAGCGATCGATCCTCAAAAAGTCGCGCTGTCGTTGCCGTCCCTCTCCAAGTTCTTGGTACCGTTTCATTCGAATTTCGGTAATAACGGCATTAAAACTCAAAAATTAAACCTAACCGAATCATCTCGACGTTACAAACTCAAATGTGTCGCCACGTTGCGAAAGAAAATCCGTAAATTAGTGCGAATCATTAAGCAACACGGTTTTATCTATTTTCCGCCATTATTAAGGTATATCGTCTACTTGTTGTATCACTTAAATAATTTCCCTCGGCTCTTCAATGCCGACACTCACTCGCCTGGTTTGGGCGTTTGATCAATGTCGGAACGTGGACGGGAAATCCGGCAGCCTGAATCACACTTTTCATTCTGCAGAAATCCCGAAGACTTTCATCCCAGAAATCCCGAGACACCGAAATCCCATAAATTAAATCCCCATCGTCTCCGTCGCGCTGATTGCAGTGAGGAGCCGCACTGCAGTCTTCCAACCACGTACGTACCTGTTACGAATCGAGCCTCTTCTCAATTTCTGATACATTTAAGAAAACGTCGAGTCAGAGTTTCAGACACCGAAAACACTTACGGACCGAAAATCAACTTAACCTAGCAGCGTTGACCTCCTTTCGTTCTTTTCTTTGGTACCGAGGAACTGGTCAGATATTCACGGTCCACGGCGATTTCTCCTACGACTGTAAAAAGACATTTTTTGACAACTGACGATAAATGCGAGTTCATGGTTGTGTCTTGCACACGTTGAAAAACTTCTCAAGTTTTTCGGTTTGCTCGTAAATGAAAGGGATGATTTCTGCAAGTAGTTAACAGAGAAACAACCCCTTTTACGTATTTTTTTTTTGAATCCAAAATGCTCGGCGTGAATAAGAATGAGGCGGCGTCCCCTGCCGTCATTCATATGCCCCTCGTACAAAGAAAAAGAGGTAATGCCGGTTTTTGATGGAAGCGAATTGGAAAAAAAAATTGTTATCTGATTCATTCCTTGCTGAATTGTCACCTTCGACGTCCGCCAACATAAAAGGGCGATAGTTTTAATGCTCAAACTGCCCACGAATTTGGCTAAACACGCAAAATCGATTAATAATTATGCGGTAGGAATTGCTTTGAATAAGAATGGAAAAGGAGTAAAAAACGGGAGGCGACAATATATTTGATGGATGCCTCCGTCTTTAGTGGGAACGACTTTAAAAAACGTGAAGTATTCCAAAAGATTTCAATTGGGAAAATGTAAATCGGCTGAAAAATTTTGTTTGAAACAAAGGAATTCATTATACCGTTAACATTTTCAGTTCCTAACGTAAAAAGCTGGAAATTTATCAGGCGAAAGATTTGATCGCTTTCAAACAACTTGGGAAACACCAAATTAGCATACAGTCATAAATACAAATACAATTTAACATTTGCCTCTGAGATATATTCTTACAAAAAGTTCAATTTAACTCGTGCTGTTACGTGTCACCAACTCCCAGTTGACGGCGTTGCACGTAACCAATCTCATTCCCTCGAGTGGGATACCAGATCCGCAGAATCCGAACGTTCATTGAAGAATTTTGATGATGATAATGCATCAGACTATTATCAAAAGTGATGATTTGTTATAAAAAAGTGTTTAAATATGAATTTGAACACGGTACCGTATGTGGATGTTAACAATAAAAAAGGGTGATCATCTTCAGGAAAGAATTTCTCGAGGGCAGACTTGAAAGAGGCTTTTAATACACCGGCAATTACTTGTGCAGCGTATTTGCCCATTGCAGAACCAATGAAATGAAAAAGGACTTTGTGCTTTACGTGAAAATTCGCTCGCAAGCAGAAATGACATTCACAGGAAGAAAATTGCATTGCCTCATTTCCTGGGTCCATTATACACTTTCATCGAGGTTAATCCGATACGTGAGTATATGTCAAGCTATTTTGTAATGTAACGTGTAATTTTCACTATTTTTTTTTTTTAATAAGTGATTGTGACTGAAAAACTGCCATGTTATGCAATACATTTTGGCAAATTTATGAAAACAACAGACGAAGAATGGTGGCTGACAGCAAGAAAGGTCTTCGAACGAAAAACATCTCCGTGATGCTGGAGCTTCGATTTTTAGGCTGCAGTCATTTTCTGCTGTAAAAAGACTTATTATTGAAACAGTCTTCTGCTACTTAGCTGCATCGTGAAAAATTATTCTGTTAACAATAATAAAATTATTTAAGACATATTTATGACTGCAATATATTCAATTATATATATATATATTGTATATTAAGTATTATGTTGCTGCCAGCAGTGAATTTTTAGACATTTCAGTCAGCTGCGCGGATAATAAGTAATGAACAACAAAAGTACTGAGTATAAAAATAACATTTTTAACGTATTTATTAAATACATTTATTTTGACACACGATTTAATGGATCTGTGTCTGGGAAGAAAGGATTTGCCAAGGCACGGATTGCCTTGGCAGCTTATGCTGTTCAATGGCGGAGACCGGTTTTTCCACAGTCTAAAGTACGTTGGCCGAACTTTGGCCTGACCTGTGACATTGCAATTTTTTTTCGACAAGACATTAAAACAACCAGAATGGATCCGATGAATGTAGGCGAGATGCTATGTTGGGAAAAATTTTTTAAAAAGGGAAATATTTTCTGAACAACTCATTTCGACATCTTTAAAACTGCTCTCTGGCAGTAAGAAGCGATTCAAGAGCAGCGGAAATTACGTGTTATTTCTTAAAGCTATGGCCATTACAGGAGAGAGAATATTTTCGAGTTCAGGGTCCTGTATTTTCATGTGAGAAATTTAACCTAAATAAGTACGAAAGAATACAATTTTCTCTGTAAAGCTTGACCTTCTCTGAACGTAATAAATTTCAGTGCCGAACGGGAGAAGTGACTAATACTTTAACGTTCTTAGTGCAAAAATGTGCATTTAATTCGCTAATTCAGAGTTTGAACAAGAGGAAGAAAAATTTTTTTAGTCTCTACATGATGTTTTTGTACAGAAGAGGTGGTCTAACCAGGGTGTTAAGAAATAACAATTGTGGGAACTCAGGGTGTGACTGAATCTGCTTCCTTGAAAGGCCCACACGTCCTGATTGATAGTTTTAATAAAATTTAGTCTAAGGTGTTCGAAAGCCACTTTCCTTGATCTGGTATTGGGGTCTGTTAAGAAATGATCCAGGTACCTTTGTATTCAGTTTATTAAAAAGTCATCGAAAAGGGTCATAAATCAAAACTCCGTGAAATACTAGAAAACAAAGAGATTTGACTTTCATCCGGATGACGGAAATATGCTCCCTTTGAACCATTTCCGAATTCAGTGCTTTCGATCTTAACCATCTCCTGTTAGCGAGTTGTCTGTAAATGGATTTATATTACAGGACTGGAGGGGATGGCTGTGGGAATAAATGTCAGGGTCAGGTATTAACATTATGAAACCGAGAGAGTTGCATAAAAAAAGACTGAAATTGCGCATGCAAATCATTTTCCTTATTAACTCAGCACGCTGATGTCGTATCCGAGATTAATTAATGAAACAGATTCCCTCATACTGAGTTTCCCAGAGAGCAAGCGTCGCCATTCGGTGCTATCATCATTAAAAACTTCAGAATGCATTGGTTACTAGTTATTCCGCATCTGCTCTGTACTATCCGATCCTCATTTCACGAACTTTGGCTGAGAGAAATTACATTCCAAAATACACCAAGAGCAAGTTACTGAATTCTCTGCAAAGAATGGAAATAATTTAAAAAAAAGGCATCGTTGAATCGGGTTGCCTGCCTTTGTTGCCTTTTGGTTTTATCAGCAACTTGCAAGGGTCCGTGAAGCAAAACGTTGGATTATTCTAAAAATACATACAAAAACAAAAATATGTACGAATGAAAGTAGAGCAAAGACAGTACTTTCATTCGCTCACTTCCTTTGTCATTTTCATCATCCTTTTAAAGTCATCGAACGTGTTATATTTTATAGATACGAAATGGGGCTTGAAATGCAGATTTCAAAGTCATAACAAGCCTCCGCTGCTCTCCTTCGTTGTCACAGACATAACGAAATATTTTCCATTCAGGCAGCTTAAACAGCTATATCAGCTCCATAAAAACACTGAATTACGTAAAAGCCTACAATGTTATTAAAACTACGCTGCTGGAACCGGCATCCATGTCGAAGCCATCTTTGGCGATAAGTCATATAAAAGTGAAAACTTATCCCTCCTAGGGGACAAATAAGGGACACACAGGAGGCATTATAAACAATGAGACACAAGATTGTATAATATCACTTAGCGTGTGTGAAAAAAAAATCTTTTGTTCTCTATCTAGAACACATTTCAACACCAAATTTCTTATTAATAGACAGAAAAATGGAAAAATCACACCCCCTCCTCTGGCGGGATAAATCTTGCAGCGAAGACTATATAGTGATCCTGCACGTTAATTTCGTTTTTAGTGTGAGACGCGTTTATCCAACGAAATGGAAAAACCATGGAAGGTAGGTGGCTTAAGGTTCTTTCCTCGACCTAATGCTCTCTGTCGTGTTTTTTTTAAATACTCACACAGTCAACGAAAATTGCTGTCGAAAAGACCATAAATAATGGTCTTTTTTCGGTTACATTAGATATATTTTTCATTTTCCTTTTTACCCAAAAAAACGTTTGCCTATTTAGATAATTTGCTTAAAATTATATTAATAACAACAGTAATGAGACAACAAGTCTCGAAATGGAAGCTATTATAAGTGAAAAACATTTTCATATTTAGGAGAGTACTGTAATTTAATAAATATATATAATTTATCTATTTTTATAATAACTATATATTAAACGTTTTACCTATAGTATTTGTGACTGAAGATTGTTTTCGATTTATAAATAAATATAAATTGTACATATATATATTATCATATAATAAAACTGATGGAATCCACAGCTGCAACATGAAAAAGTAACGCACATAATTACAAAGGACAAATCTAAAATCTGGTGTAAAAAATGAACTTCAATGAATTTCTATATGTATCAATAACGTGAAATCAGTGCCAGTTAAATGCTCAGTTGTTCATATTTACCTAAATAGATTCGATATTTTGTTCCACATTACACGAGGTTTGAAATTCAGTATTGGAGAAGAATAAGCTAAAATTGATGGATTGACATGGCATGAATACCTTGTGAAGATCAAAAACAACTTTACTTAATGGCGAGAAACAAAGCAGAAAGCAGATCTATACTGTTAAATGCAGTACCCCGATGGAATCTCGATATTTCTATATGAGCAAGGGCGGCAAGATTTCGGTCACTATTGTCCCTGATGCCTTCGATATTGTAGTCTTAGTGAGTACTTTCACTTAAACAATTACACCTTCCAGTAACAGTTACTTTTGCTTAATATAACACAACTTCCACATTGGAAATTTATCCTTTTTTTTTTTACTTGACACTCTTTAATAAAGCAAAAATATCAATTAGTAGTAAATGTTTCTATGCAGCCACGTTTGCATAAAGAAAATATGTACTTAAATAAAAATCCTTGTTGCAAGAAACTCAGGAACTCTTAATTCTAATATGATATTCGATAACTATATCATTACTATTTTTAAACATCTTCATTATTACAATTACAGCAGTGTATTTAAATAAGTCGTTCTGCCTTACCCAGGATGGAACCATCAGTAAATTCTTATAATTTTTCTCTTAACAATAACCTTCTTGGCTAAATCATGCAATGCGGACATTGCTATGATTACATAATATAAGTTATACAAAAAAATGCAAGAGTCTATCTAGTGTAACTGATATTTTTAACTAGGACGAATATCTGAGAAAAGCAAATGGCATAATATAAAAACTGTACTCCGTGAAGAATGGTGAAGAACCGATGATTATGGCACTGAAGTGCAATTAATATTTCACTTGGAATTTATAATTTTTCTGTCGTAATGTAACTATAAGAACCTGAATAATTCTAAGATATGACGAAACTATATCATGGGAAACAACAAAGAATGTGTTGTTATTAGTATATTTACTATATTACCATATTGTATTAAAAGTGCATGTGGGAAATTAGAACCGTTTTTTTCTAAAATGTTTATTTCACTCTTTATATGTAAAATCCAAAATATTACCTAATAAAATATATATATTTACATTAAATTTCTTGATAATAGTATGGTGTGCCCAAAATATAAAATATCTTAAAGTAATAGAAAAGTGCTTTAAAAAAAGAAAAGAAAAATTATATTCTCTGTTTTATTCAATGTAATTCTGATTTACAGTTCTCTTAAAGTTTATCTAACTTACCATACACCTGAATGGAAATAATGTTTTTTTTTCAGGTACAAGGTATGAGCTATCTTCTGTTTGCTACTATTGCATGTTTGCTAGCACAAACTTGCTGTACACCGGTACCTCAAACATCGGAAGAAACTAAATCTGCTGAAAAAAATGATCAGAAAGATGTCGATTTAGACTTAGAAACACAAGATCAGATTGCCATTTTAAAACAAATAAACAGAGTCAACGAGGATGGGTCGTACACGTTTGGCTATGAGGCTGCCGATGGCAGCTTTAAGATAGAGACTCGAGACGTAAACGGGAACGTTAAGGGAATGTTCGGCTTCATTAACGAAAATGGAGAATTGAAGAGGGTCTCCTATTCGGCCAGCAACGGCACTGGATTCCAGGCAACCGGAGCGTTCAATGTGCCCCCTCTGCCTGGAATAAACCTTTCATCCGAAGAAGAATCTGATGCCATTTACCGCAACGTACCAGGAAAACTTTTTCAGCATGGTCTTTTCCCCGGTAAAGACGAAACATCGACCAGAATCGATCTTCTGCCCCCATCGACCAATATATATGACGAGCGAACAACGGAACTCATACCGACTCCCCGTCTTCCGATTTACATCTTTAGCACGACGCCTACGAACAGTGACGTAACTACTACTGCAAGACCCGTTGTCATTCAACACATACCGAAAGTGAGACCAACCCCAGCCACAAGTACAACAGAAACCACGGAATCAGAAGAAGTCTCGCGAAAAACAACTTATGGCAGATATTTGCCAAAGAAAACGTCAAATGCGAATTACGTTACGTTCAAAACAAATGATATAACTACAGAGACAACAGAAAGCGAGGAAGCTACACTAAAGCCTAGCGTTATACAAGTTATTAAACCTCGAACTGGACCCTACAAGAAAGTTATCGTAACTAAAAGGCCCCTAATTGAAACCACAACGCCAAAAACGGTCACAACCACCGAGTTTAAATCGAAAGAATATTTACAGAGATTAAATGAGAAAGATCAAGATAAAAACGAAGTTGGTAAGCAACTAGATTTTGATGGTGGATATGTTACGACATCCGAAAACATTAATTTGGTTACTTCAGGCACCGAAGACAGTCCAGACGTTTATGGAGGATCCCCCACACCGAGACCTTATACAACAGTAGCGTATAGAACCCTATTCACCCAAATTCCCCAGCATCAGAGGATTCTCCAGAATTCTTACATCCAAAACCAAAATCAATACTTGGCCGCTGCGTTCCCTCCCAATTTGTCTACGGAACTAAATCCACAGTTGGCTGCACAACTGCCACCGCCACATCCTGCAAGGGTGCTCCCTGTTCCTCCAGTGATTCCCGAAAATGTCGGAACCCAACCGAACACTTTCGGTAATCGACCCGATGCTCGAGGGCCTTATTCCATTCCATCGCAAACTCCCAACCGAGTATTCCAAAATCCTATCCCCGTTCAACCGGGTTACGTCAACTCCATGCAGTTTCAGTCGCCTCCCTATGCTCCTCAACCTTACAGTCCACAGTTGTACATCCCCCCGGGTCTACTGGAGAACTTAATTAGAATGCTTCTTTCCCTGCAAGAACGACAATTAGCATATCAGCAATCAGTGTTACCACCTGTAAGTGCAAGAAATCTCCCCCCCGAATTAATAGATCAGAAATATGGTCCTTATCCTCAAAACGCTTTCCTCAATCCCAACTACTCCCAAGGCACTGAACCTTATCCTTTCCAGTTCAACCCAAGACTTAATTATGACCCCCGTCTCATTGATCCTAGAACCTATCTCGGTCCCTATTCATCTCTTCCTTTGTACACCGATCCGCGGCTAAATTATCATTTACCCCGACTTCCCTTGTACGGGCCATATCAAGGAAGATCATACCAAGCAAATCAGGATCCTCTGCTGTCGAGAATGTACCTTGGTGTTCGACCCTCTCTCTTTACACCTCAGATTCAGAATTCTCAGAATACATTAGAGAGATCCGTTCCTCACGATCGGAAAGTTCCTGATTCTACGACTTCTTCCACAACTTCAAAGCCCAGGATTGGCTCGGTGCGGAATGTTCAGATTTTGAATCCGACAGGAGAAGAGAGCGAGGAATCACAGAAGTTCGAGAGAGATGTAAAATCTTGATGCTTTTTAAATTTACCAAAGACTGTTAATTTTTAATTATTAATCAATAGTTTTTTTCAGTTCTAAAATTAAAAGTCATTGATTTGTTAATTTTTAATGGTTGGAATAATTTTTCTATCTAGTCCTTATGTATTTTATATCGTCACATGAACAAAATCTCATTTTATGAATGTTGCACACCTAAAACAAATATGAAACTAAAGAAAAAATGTATTTAAACATAAAATGTCATCCCTGTGATGTTTTTTTGATATTGTAGAAATGTAGATGTGCATCTCAGGATGTCAATAAACATTAATCTTAGCCAAGATAGTGATATAAATATTTATATTGACGTTTAGGTGTATTAATTTAATTATTAAATTTAATTCCTTTCCTAACGAAACTTTTTTTTATTAAAAATCTGTAAATCAGAAAACTATAAAACTTAAATTTATGATGTTTATATTTAAGTAAATTTTAGATTAAAACCAGTCAAAGTTAAGCGTTTTTCCCTCGATTTTTTTCACTTGCGAAAATAAATCAATCTATTGTGAATCTTGAAGGCTTTGAGAATTCAAAATTCTGGAGTCACGATTATTTACTTTATGCATTTCATGCATGTACGAATTTCGATGGTTGTAAGCTATTCTAAAAGGGAATTTATTAATTTTAAATAGCTTTAATTTTTGTAATGGTGTGCGAGAAATGTGAAAAAAAACTGGGCCGCGTTATCACTCCGGATCCATGGAAATCTGGAGCTCGCAATACAAATGAAAGCGGTGGGCGGAAAATTGGAGAAAACAAAGCGATTGGAAGTTCGAAAAGTAGATTTAATCCTTACACAAAGAATTTCGAAACATGCAGAATATGTCGGCAAAATGTAAATTATTATTTCATTTCATTTGGCGGAAATCACTTGAAAATAATCTTTTAACCTTTGTTATTAGGCCTATATTTGTCACATGCGTAGTAATAATCAGTAAAAAAAAAAGAAATTTTAACCAAACCTTCGAGTCAAATATAATTCCCTTATAGGGATAATATTTATAATAAATATAATAATTAATATTTAGCCTTATATTTAAGGTTAAAAATTGAAAACAACATTAATTTCTTTAAATATTTCTTAATATAATTTATAATTGTATTTAAGAACTTCTTTTATTTATATCAAAAACGAAAAAAGCTATTTTTGTGATGTCCAAAAAATTTCCAATGATGACTGATAAATATATAATATTAATATCCAAAAAGTAACCTTTAAAACAATGATGATAATGATTAGGATGATTTGATTGCAAGAATTTTTTGAATTATATAAGAAAATTACTTTATTGTATCTATCAATATTTACATTTATGAAAAAAATCAAAAATTTAAAGCACTTAATTATTATATATCATATACATTTTACATAATGCATTTATATAAGCATCATTTTTATAGTTACTATAAGGTTCTATGCACTTAAAAATACATTATAATAATGTTATATGAAGGTTATTACATTTCAAAATATTCTTGCTTAACAAAGCAAATACAGTTTCTTTTAGTAAAATTGTTACATTATTTAGCTCATAATAGCTATGGATTATTGTAGCATGTTATAAAATATGCAGCATATATGCTTTGATTATTTTTCTCTCAGCTTAAATAGTAATTGGAATTTTAATCAAATATAAAATTTCATAGTGCATTTACAATATTTTCAGGTTCATCAGCCAGGTAACCACTATTGCCAGGCTTGTGCATATAAAAAAGGAATTTGTGCAATGTGTGGGAAAAAATTATTAGAAACAAAGAATTATAAACAATCATCTGCTTAAAATCTGGATGTTATGATTTGATCTGATTTTTATGTTTCAACATCATAAATTTATTTAAAAAATGTGATGTATTTACTAATATATAAACAAGTGCATATTGATTCTATTATTTTATTATTGATGGAAGACAGTTTTTCAGATCCAAATAAGGTGAGTGTGAGTGGAGATTGTAAAATTCTTTTTTAAATGAAGTTTTTTAATTTAGAAGTGTCACTCAGTTATATTCTATTTGCTTCATTTATCATCTAAATCTATCATTTCTAAACAAAGATTGAACTTGCAACATTTATATTAAATAAATATTGATAATTATTTTTCAGAAAATAGAAAAGTTCAGAGTTTTTACATAAAAAAAGTTTAATTATTGTAAATTTTCAAAGAGATTAAAATCATTAATTTCCTAAGATTCTCATGATTTTAATAAATGTTAATGGTACTTGAATGTCATTGGGTGTTCAAAATTACATATATTGTTGTATTTTTTTAAAAAATTCACTTCTGTATTTAGATTAGAATGATTAAATTTCAGAATTTAAATTATGATAAAATTCAGATTTTATAATACAATAAAAGTGGAAAAAAAAAGTAATTTGATTTTTATCTTTGAGCTATACAAATTCAAAAATTTGACCTATTATCTCATATAAATGATACAAAAGCATTACATTTCTTTTTTATAAAAATTTATTATTAAAAATTGATTCCTAATTCATGTAAAATTTGGAGTTCAAGTATTAATGCCTCCAATAATTTTTTAAGAATCATTATGTATTTGTGAAAAGAATATTTAAAATTTAAACAAAGAAATTCAAATTTTTTTTCACATATAAACTAATTCTAAGACTGGTGTTGCACAATATTCTAAAAAGTTTTTTGTTATTAATTACAGTGGCAAGTAGTTGATATTTGCAAATGTTGTCATGAACTTTAACATAAGGACAATTTTTTAAAATTTGCGAGTGAAGTTCTTAATTATTAAAATTCGGATTTTTTATAAAACTGAACTATAATATAGGCTACAAAAACATATAAAGAAATGGAAAATTTTTTCACTGTTACCTTTTAAGTATATAATTTATGTGACTTTTAGTAGTTACTTATCAATTGGTTATAATTTAGGATATGGAAGCTCTTTTTTTATCTAATCGGATTTGAGGTATTCGTGAATTGATTTTTGTATTTTCATTTGGTAAACTTGTGCTGTAAGCCCTAACCCTTGTAAATTTTTCAGGTTCTTGCACATACAAAACTTTTAAAATCTTTTCTTCTACGCTTACTTTATTCTTTGCTTTAAGTATGCTAGAGGGCGAATCCGAAGAGGGCTGAATAAATTTTTGTTGGCCCAAAAGCTTTCCAGTGTCTAACTTCAGCAAATTATTCCAAGACTGAATAGATCCACTCCCACGTAACATAAATAAAATTGATGTAAGGAGTAAAACGAGCGACGTTATACTAAATGTGATTCTCCAGGAACCTAGGATCTAAAAGAGATTAAAAAATCTTTATTTTATCTAGAAATAATTGTTGAGAAGATAAAATTTTTAAATATGTTGAATCTTCCTCTGTAAGCATTTGAAATAAATGTGAGCGAACTTATGGGGCATCTAACTGTGAGCCAAATCTTATCAACTAAATCAAATTTAGTTTGAAATCTAAACAAGAGAAAATTTCTTACATTTTAAAAAAGAACGTTGTAAGAAAGTTTATTGCTGAAATTATTGCTCTAGACATTACATTAAAACTTACCTCCCCTTTCAAAATTTGTGAAATCACATAAGTAATGAGTAGATCTCCTGCTGCTCCAAAAGTAGAGCAGAGACCAATAATGGTACCTGCAAAGTTTGGTGTAATATCCAGTGCACTAGAAAGCGCTCCTGAATATATCGCACCACTTGTTATGATGCTAAAAGAATAGAGAAGCATAGGTGCGGTTACATCGCACCCAACGAAACATATAACAAAAATAAATCCTGCGGGTAGAAAATGAGCTGAAAAATTAATTAAAAAATTATTTTGACTTTCATTTTTAAATTTTAATGTAAAAATTATTTCTGTACTAATAGTTAAGTTTCCATGACTAATGAAATTTTTTTGTTTAAATTTTCAGAAATTTAAGAGAAAAGCTGAATTGAATTTTAATGTAAAAAATTGTTTAAGGAGCTTTCAAAATATTGAAACTGGTGGAGTGTTTCTTATTTCGTAGCGGAACATTATTCATGTAGCAACTAAATATCAAACAGACTTTTATGTCAAACATTGATGATAGATCATAACTAATATAGACAGATAGAAAATTTTTTACTTAAATAATTTTTTTCGTCCAGTCTTATACTCACAGATATAGACAAACATTCTTCTGGATGATGTTACGGAAACAAATCTAGTTTTTTGGATATAATCAACTAAGTAGCCGCATGACAAGGCGAATAAGCAATGAATAACGAATGGAATCGCCGATAAAATACTATTCTGAAAAACCAATCCAAACAAGTTAGCCAATAATTATGCCATTTTTATCTATTGATGTTGAAACATTATGGATTGTGATGAAAATTTAAACTTTAAGTAACAAGCTACAAAAGAAACATAATTCGTCTAAATTTTCTATTGTTAACTTCATTTTCTCTATAATAAACATACCGATATATGATACACGAATTTCATGTATTTCTGTATTCCGACATTAGTGGTTGTTTGACCACAATGACTACCAAAGATAACTCCGATTGACATCCAAACAGGACGCGAACAAAGAATATGCTTCCAAGGCACTTTTAATGTCTGAAATAATTTATATGTTATTAATAGTATTATCATTAGTGCAATAGTATTGCCTACTGTTTTATCCAGTTATTAGTTTTTTGTTAATTAGTAAAAATTAGATTTCTATTAATTTATTGGATGTAAAATTTAGTAGAGATTTTGTCACTTTTTAACTCAAAGTTATGAGGTCATCCTTCATACTTGACAAAAGTATTCTAATATTATATTAATTTTCTTGTGAACTTTCAATTTTATACCATATATAACATATATCAAATTATTTTTTATATTAAGCTTTCGATTTTAGTCATTTTAAAGATCAAACTGAGCTCTTGTATTTAATGTTTAAAATTTTGACAGCTTTTCTTACAGTGCAAGAATTTTCCTCAGCCATTTCAAATTTTATTTTTTTCTTAGCTTCCGTCGACAGATTATTATTCTTTTCAGGCGTATTAAAGACCAATATTGACCAAAGAACAAACCAGATAATTGTGAGCAAACCAATAATGTGAAATATAAAATCTTGACCAATGCTCGTTATAGCTATGTTCGTCACTATCTCGGTCACTGCAAAGCCGACATATTTCCCTAAAAAAATGGTTTTGGTTTAATTTGAATTACAAATAAAGAACACAATAGAAATAAAAAAATTTATTTGAATTGTGCTCTTTAGATCTGATTGATATTAGGATAGAATAGTATTAAATATATCAATATTCTAATATAAAATCGATTGTAAATGGAACCACGTTTATACAATTTGAAATTTTTACCTAAACAGATAATAATTTTAAGTTATATGAAAATGAGAATGATATTAAAATATAAAGTGGTTATGTTTATATTTAATTATTCTATTAATTCTTATAGTTTGTAGTCGCAGAGCAAAGATTTATTAAACTTTTAGTTTTTGATTCAGCAGTAACAGAATGTTTATTTTTTTGATTAATGAAAACATTTTAATAAAATTGTTTTATATGTCATTATTTTCAGAGCATTCTTTTTCCATTTTTCCATTAATTAATATAAAGGTCTTTTGTTGCACATTTTTGGATTGTTGTCAAGCCCATACTTTTTGCTGAATGTCAAATGCGCATTTAACCTCATTAGGACTTCGCGTCCTGTAATCACAAATAAAATTTTTGCATAAACCTAGACTTTGCTCTTTTTCTGCATTGGTTTTTGCACCATACAACCAACCTGAATACCAAGATACAAAGCTGCTTCTTGAGGTTGGTGCAAACCAGCTCACTCCAAGGGTGTGACATGACGGCAATAATGCACCCTAAAATATAATTTTAATTTTACCATCCGATTTTAACAGAGAAGCTTAATAATTTAAAAACTTTTATAAAATGTTATTGCAATTAGCTTTAAAAAGTACATTTTTATCTTCAATTAGACATTGATAAAAGTTTTAAATATTTAACTTTTTATTATTTTGAAATAGTGAAAGAGAAATGACATTACATATTTCATTGGTAAAATATTTAACTTCCAATATTAAACGTTATTTTAAGAAAAGGATGTAAGTATTTTCGATCTGGTAAACAGGATATACTCACGTTGAATATTCCTTGAATAAAGCGTATGATTATGTGAGAAGGTGTTAACCACGAAGCAGGCACCAAAAGAGTTGCAGCAGCAGATCCAAGTAACGAGTAACCAAACACCCGTTTTGCTCCAATGTTTCTCACTATTTGGGAAGCTGGTATTGGAGATACCATCATGCCCCAAAGATAGGACTTTCGCAACACGATTTCCATATATTCCTCATAGGTTAGTTTCGTCTGTAAACGGAACATCACATTAATCCAAATTCACAAATACATGTGGAATAATGGATAAGAATGAGAAATTTTTGCAAGCAAAAATCTTTGCAACGAATACGAATGTCGAGCACCTGGATCTTTGCTAAAGGGCACAAAGCAACCACAGAAAATATAAAGCGTCTGGCCTCAACAAATAATCTCCGACATGCTTAGGTTGAAATCGCGAGACGATTAAGTTTAGCAAATGCTGAAGAAAAAGAACTAAAAATGACGGATGGATGAGACCAGAGATGCACGCTTCAGCGTTGTCCGAAAAAGGTTGGACGGAAGAGATACGACATCGGAAAATATCCGGAGAATATCAAAATAATGAAAAAAAAAAGTTTGCACCGCATAGAACTCCGATCTTGAATATTATCTGACAGCTTGTACACGATATGAAGAGCGAGAATTAAAAAAAGAGATCGGCAGGTCAAACCTGTCCTTCAACCACATTTTCCATTCCGCACCATCCCGAGGAATGCACCGTTCGTGCCCACCGCCAAGAAACGATCGGGATAGGCGTTTCACTTGCGAAAGTGCTTCAGTTGCGATCACGAACAAATTCCAGTTCATTCTGCATTTTGCCCGTGTGGTCGTCTGACGAAGGAGACCGATTCGCCCTCAGAATCGCTTCAGGTTTCGAAAGGAGGAAGAAAATCGAGTTTTGGCATCGGAATGGAAAAATTCTCGGGCGTGACATTTCGTCTGCTGAAAGATAGCCGGAGAACGGCCGAGGGACCTGGCTGGAGACGTGCACGAGAGCGCCCGAGGAGGCGGTTTGTTTTTTTTTCTGACAAAAAGCGTTTTCCTCGCCTGAAACAGCATCTCCTGGAGCTGCGAAAAATCGTAGCTGTCGTCGTAATCGCGGTCTTCCTCGCTGGAGTCGTAGTAGATGATCATTGCCGTCATGTTTGGAGGGTCGCAGTACCGCCTGCTTCCTCTCGTCTCGTTGTGCGGCTCTGTGTCGCGGGGCGCCTTGTCGGAAGTAAGTGCCACCGTGATGCTGTGCTCCGTAAGGCCGGAAATCACGAAGCCGAAGAAAACCAAACCAATTATTGTAATTCGTGCTTTGACGGCGCCTAGAAACATCGAAAAATATTTTGCTAATTTCCAGTTGGACTTATTAACCCAACGGGGGCCTCCTCCGAACCAGAAAAGCAAATCTGAACGGGGAAATTATCCGGTCAGGAGTGGGGCGCCCGTGGCAGCGACGCCGATCTTCCTTGCACTTACCAACTTCAAAGTTTTCCCCGATGCGGACGGTGTCTCTCAACTTTTCGATGGCCTCCATCCCGATTCACTTTTCATCCTCCTTAGATTTAGTTATAGAACAGCTCTTGGCCTGTTAAATGGTTATCCGTTTGAATGAATGCAGTTATTATGTCATATTATAATTTGAAACCAGTGCCGTAAACATCCACATGTAAAATTGGAAGTCTGCATTCCAACATGCGATGATTTTGCGTTCCGCCGAGGCTGGGATTTGGTTTTGCCATCGAATCGGCCGAAGGTTCGTGAGTCTACGGGTGGCGAGGATGTTGGGCTAAGTGCAGCCCTCCGCAAAGCAAACTGTCCGGCTTGTTTGGAGGAACGCGATGAGAAGCTGCCCTGCATGATGAGAAACGGACCGCCTTCGAAGGCAGGAAGCGATTCCAAACTCTTGGCCGAATTATCGGACGCATATTTTGGGTTTCATCCCGACGGAGATGATTTTTCCGCTTCTGAGCTCATTATGCTGTTGAGCCCGGAACGTGATTCCGGCGACAGCGGCCGCCAGTCGGAATCGCGCTGTCGCTTGCGGCGTTACATCGTGGACGTGCCAAGATCTAAAGAAACGGCTTGTGATCTTCGATCGACTTATCAAATCACGTTTTGAGGCGCTGGCTGCGCCGTGCGCATGTGCAGAGAAGCGACCATGACCCGAGAGAATGACTTATGGACAAAACGCACAATTCAAATGAGATACGATTAGTTTGCAACTAATTTCATGTGAGTCAAGAATGGCAAGGCAAAAGCTCCCCAAGCATTTGCCTTTATCCACGGGTGAGTCTCCTTTTGATAACTTGTTATCGGGAACGATGAGGCAGTGGCTCCTCTGCGGAGGAACACATCGAAATGTCGAAATATCTTGGGAAGGAAAAGCAAACAAGCAGCGCAAACAGGCCGCAATTATTTATTTGTATCTCTCCGCACTGAGTTCGTAAAAGTAAATGATTTTCGAAAAAATTTTTTATATTTCCCGCGCCGCAATCGGAACTGTCCCGTGCTTCGGCAGAAAAGGGTGTCGAGCCCGAAATGCGCTACATGAAGAGTCAGCTTATCGGCCAGAATGACTTTTGGGATTCCAAGGCGTGGGCTCGCGGAAAAAAAATTATTGCATCAATGACGACTCGAGGTTACCGTCAGCATTTTCAGAAAATTCGCGGTCGGAACGAACTGGAAGACGGGAAATAACGTTCAGTGGATCAAATGCTCGAGCGACAGCACCAGAAATTCAATTTTTGTTTGCCCCGGCCAACGATTTGGTCGCCGATAGAACTCACGTTAATGGTCGGACCAGTCTCGGAGGTGCGAAAACCGCCTTTCTGAACGTCACGACTGGATACAAGGGAGTTGCAAAGAGACGGTGGATTCCCGTCAGCAGCGTGGTCCTCGCGACGGGACGTTCGGCAGCGCGATAGGAAAGAGGCGCCGACAGCTGATTCCGACGCGAGCGTCCGCACGGAATGGTTGGATTGCGTCTTCAGGATTGCGTAACGCGAGTCGAAACCAAAACCGAAAGTTCTTGCTCGGTATCAAGGACACCCGACGTTACGCAGTCCCGAGCCAGTGGCACGGTTACCGGTTGCCTGCAAAACTGGAGGGAAAACTTGCGCTCGAGGTGCAGACGGGCAAGTGTCGTGTGGCAAGAAACCGCCTTTGCGTTGGGAAAGCCTCGTCGACGGCAGGTTTACGGTCGACTGCGCTGCATTTCCGCTCGTCTCCCGGTGGAACCTCGCACGAGCGACGCTGCGGCCGGTCCCGCTCGTGGCCGCAGACGACGGCAGCGGTTCCCGCGCTCCTTTCCGGGATATCCCCGAATCGAAACGTAACTCCGTGAGAACGACGTGAAATCACCCAAACCATTTATGTGAAACTCGGTTCGGTATTCTTAATCGAGGACGCGCGTAAGCCGAGGGAGATGTTCGTCGGGCACAAAGTGCGACAGCGCTGCGGATAATTAACACGAAGTGAGTGGGCCTTCGGCTGAAAAAAGCGGCGGCCGAGTGGGAAATTCCTTGAACATCGAAGCATCGCGATCCGATGACCCGGTTGAAGCACTCGCGACGTTCGATGACGTTAACCGCAGACACCGGAAGACGCCACCCTGCCGATCGGCACTGGAGAAAATCAAAATTTCAGCGTATGGATCGTAAAATAAGAATTCCCGTTTTTCCCGAGGGAGCTTCCGTCAAACGCTAACTCGTATGTGACAAATAAAAGGTTGATTCTCAAATCTGTCGCAGTCATTTCCGATTGTAGCCGAATTCAATATGTGGTTTGTCATAAATATTAAATGCCAAATTATCGAAAGCGAATATACATGCGATTGATCGTTCATGTCCAGCACTATAAATATGCCGGAAGAAAAATCTAAAATTTAAATGGCGGTGACGTACAGGTATTGTGGAAATGCGGATTTACAATGGGTTCGAGAAGGTTCAGAATGGTAGAGAAAGGGCTTTCAAGCCAAACGGATAAGATCTGAGAGTAAAACTGTAAAAATGT
This sequence comes from Ricinus marginatus, assembly GCA_028565995.1. Taxonomy (NCBI): domain Eukaryota; kingdom Metazoa; phylum Arthropoda; class Insecta; order Psocodea; family Ricinidae; genus Ricinus; species Ricinus marginatus. The sequence goes on from JAOWBB010000013.1 coordinate 2,533,677, forward strand.
AAATCACGATTAGCTATCGCGGAAAAATTATTTATAAAGTACCAAAATTTTTAACGTTGGTTAACAGTTAAACTGACATAACTGAATTTCGAAGGTTCCTCGGCGCCGCGTTTTATTCATAAAATAAATTATTGATAGGTTAGGTCACGTCATTTTGCTTTTCATCATCGTATGCAGCATTTTGTACAGCTTTCTATCTGCAACTTTCTTATGTCTCTATGCGTCGGAAGATTAAACTGCTTTTAATAGAATCTAAATTGCCCTCTAACAGGGGCAAATAATTATACTTTTTCCATCGCATGACGTGCACATTTTCAATGAACGTACAAACTACTTGCGATTATCTACGTTTTAATTATCTGCAATGACTTTCTTTAAAAACTGTAGCCGTGGTCGAAGAAGAAGGCGAAGGCGGATATTTAGAACGCAAATTTTTACTTTTTTTTGTCTCGCAAAGGACGCTAACCGTGTACAATTCCATTATGCGTTCTTAATTCTCAAATTTCTTTTTTCGCTAACAGTACTTAAAGTCCTTTCTTTTTCACCTTTGACGCCATCCCGGTATGTTTTTCCGGATTGGAACTCAAAATGAACCGCGCTGGATAATGTTTTTCAGGTCCGTATGCACCCGGCTGCGTGGACGTCATGACTGAGTACTCCGAAAACGGACTCTTCGCCAGGATATATTACCCAACAACAGAGAGTCACATAGAAGTAATTTTCTCGTTTGAAGTCCGCTCTGTGTTTCGGATGGTTCGAAACAGATCGTGTCGACAAAGGCACCCTCTAACCCAGCCATTCTTCACCGAGCCCGTACTCATTTTGAAAACATGACTTTTCTGTTCATTTAAATGTGTAACAACGGCAATGAGCTTTTCATCATTTTTCTGTATTTATTAACACTTCTTAGTTTCGTTGACACGATCGATGTTCTATATTGCATCGATTAAATGTGGTCGCGCAGGTAATTCGCCTGTATTTTTTCCTTACAGGAGCACAGTTCCAGATGGATAACGTGGTTGCCTCACCAAAAGTATGTTATAGGTTTTGCATATATCCTAAAGCTGTGGACGTTTTTAATAAGACTTCTCATGAAATACGTCGCAGGTGGTGAACCAGTTTCTTTCCAAAGCACATTCACTGTTGCAATTCCGTCGCATCTCCTCTAATGTTTATTTTGTTAAGCGCAGGAAACATAAAAATTCCGGTAATCGAAAACGGGAAGGTGAACGCAGGCATTGGAAAACTAAAGACGATTGTGTTCTCTCACGGTTTGGGAGGCACCAGATTCCTCTACAGCAACATCTGCTGCGAACTAGCCTCCCGCGGCTTCGTAATCATCGCCCTGGAACACAGGGATGGCTCCGCTAGTATGACATACTACTACGATTCGAAGGAAGGAAGGCTCAGAAACGAACCCGTCTGGCTGAAGGTGAAAAGAGTGAATGTCGGAGGCCCGGAACACTTTCCCGAGAGGAAAAGGCAAGTGGAGAGGAGGTCGGACGAATGCAAAAGGGCCCTGGATTTGTTGCAGGATCTGAACAACGGCGTGGACATCGAGAACGTTCTGGAAACGGATTTCGATCTCACACAGTTTAAGGTACGTGTTAATGTTGGTCGAAACAAAGATGTAGGCTTGAAAAGACTGAAGCCTTCCAATGATGATTTATACAATTTCAACATTTGAGAGCGTCGCAATTAAATTTTTTTACAATTTGCAAGGCGAAATTTAATCCATGCTAACGAATCATACTAGATTTATCAGAACCGTGAATCCATATTATATATTTTGACAAAGACGATGCTTACTTATAGAGGCACATCAGTCACTTAAACTTAAAGGTGGAGAAATTCTTTAGAGGTTCTATCTGTTGCTTTTTGAAGAAAAACCTTTCAAAAAGCTCAGCTATGGCTGAGCATTTTATTGATTTCGTGATTCTTTCGTGATGGATATTGAATTTTTATTAAATGCAAAATTTAAAAATTGCAATATAGTTATTAAAATTAAATAGAGGAAAATTTAAGGAACTAGATCGTTTGTTTCAGGGCCTTCTCGATTTTACAAAAGTCACAATGATGGGACACTCCTTTGGCGGAGCCACGGCACTGCTGACATTGGGAACGGACTCGAGATTTCGGTATTTAACACGTGCCGCATCTCCATTTATGTTCTAATTTCCCTCGAAAATCTTAATAATTAAATTTATTTGATACTGTACTTTTAGAGTCGGAGTTATCCTCGATCCCTGGATGTTTTCCATTAGAAAGCACGAAGACCTGCCGAACTTCATACAGCAGCCTCTAATCTTCATCAACACTCAAACATTCCACATAACGGTGAACCTGAAGGAAATAGAGAAGTATACGACGCAGAAAAAGAGAGAGACCTACACTATAAGACACACCACGCACGAGAACCAGTCGGACACCGTTCACGTGATAGGCTACTGGCTGAACATCTTCATGAAGAAGTTGAATCGCGAAGTGGCGTCGAGGATCAACAACAGCCTCATTTTGAGATACCTGGAGAAGCATGTGGGAATCCGGGAGCCGACTAATGCCGAAGACTATCTCAAGACCCAGTCGGACAAAATTGTCGAAAATATTGCGATAGAGGGAGTGTACAACAAGCCGAAAAGGATTCCTGAAATTTGGTGACACGACTTTCACATCAACGACAGATACTTCTTCGCGACTAACATGTTTCAGAAGATGAATGAACGGTTGAAGCTTGACGTAAAAATAGAATATAAGGTGTCCGGCAAAAAAAGTAGATGATCTGACATGTCGAAGATGTTTTAGAGCAGCATTGCTCATTAGGAGTCGATTATGTATGAAGTATTACAGACAGATATAATAATTTTACCGAGTACAATATACCTCTAGGAGTAGTGACAAGGGACATATTTTTACGTACTAAAAAAAATGTCCCTTAAAATCTAACGCCAAAACTTGTACAACTCGATGTTACGATATATTTTCGTGGTCATCGATCTTATTCTCCTTAAAGTTTGTTTTGAGATTACATATTATTTGGAAATCCGATTTATAGTTTACGTTTAAGCCATTTAGATTTTTAAATGTATTATACTTGTTATTGTTGCATATTTATTAGGCACATTATTATTTATTTTATCATTTTCAGTTCAGATTTTTTGTTTTTAATATTTAAAAAAATTACCGATATTTTTTCGCTACATGAAACTTCTTCATTTAGACCAAAAATAGAATAAATGAAGTACCGTTAATTTTATTATTTATTTATAAGTATCATCAATAGGGGAACATATTCAGTCTTAATGTCTGAATTAATTAATTCAGTTTATTATGTATCACTTTCTGCAGTCTGAAATCATATTTGAATAGCTTACAGAAAATTTAGACATAATAAATGGAAATAACACCATGTTCGAATCCAATTAGATGTGAGGAAAAAAGATAATTATAATCATGCTTTCACTCTATAAAATTATCAGTTAATATTTTGGTTTATATGTGAATTATTTATTCGAAAATAATATCTATTAATTCATATGAGAATATGATAATATTTGAAAATTCAAGAATGGGAATGATAATTGTGATTTTGGAGATATAAGTTGAGCTATTCAATTTTGTATCATGTTATGCTCCTTGACTGAGATAAGACCATCTCTGGGCAGACGATACTAAGGTTGCACGTTTTATTTTTTTTTCAGGCAGTATATGAAATCGTCGGCAGATTACTGATATTTTTGGTTTCTTATTTAAAAATGTCTTGCTTTTATTGTAATATCTTTAATAACGGAATTATTAGCGCGAACACTTATGCAAATCGCCGCATTTGCTTCTTTCTCTGCCATAAAATAATTTTTATAGTGTCTATCAATATGGACTCTAAAAGAAATCATTCGCATTTCATGAAACGTAAAAGCACTTGATTAATTAAAAGTACGAAAATCACATAACCATAATATATAATATATTATAAAAAATTATTGATAGTATGGAGCGGATTAGAGAAAGTTGAGTCTTTCACCCTGGAGTTTTCTTTATTAGTTTTTACCGTTGTTTGTATTGGTTTAAGCAGAGAACCTAAAAGTCGGCTTTTTTAACGGCTTAGAGAAAACTCATGGTTAAGTCCGTTCCCTTGAATGTAGAAAATTAAATGTTGCGATCTTTAACAGATCTTCAAGACTTGCCAGAATGATGTTCCCTGACCACAATTTGGAACCGCAATGGCGTGTAAAACACCGCTGAATGCTCATTCCTCTCTGCAATATCCGTGTTTTAGCCATGAGGCAGGCCTTCTTACTTCCTTCTGGTTATGTAAGAAAGAATTATCAATCTTAATCTGAGTAAATGTACTTTTTCTGTTCATACTAATGACTTTTTTCTTCAGATCCGGAGAAATGAGATCCGCACTGTAAATCGAAAGATTTAAAAATAAAATTTAAAAAGATTAAAATTTCAGCAACAGCTTTGATGCACATGATGGACGAGATGTGTCCATTTGCCTTCCAGATTCATTCTGCGTAATACTCTCAAACTTAGTTGACGAAGAGACATTTTTCGTCTTTGACCGTATCCATTGAACCACGAATAAATTTACTTTAAATTGCTCACGCAAAATTGACTTTTCTTCTTAGTTAATATAAATGTATTGACTAATGATATGAATATTTTCCGGGCAGATAGCGTCATTTAACTTCACACTTTCTAGACATGTTAACTTTAATTGAAGATTTCTTCGCTTCGCAAAATTTTTACGTCGCAGTTTTTTTCAGACAGCAGGATGGCTGTCGTTCGAATGGGATCGCCCAGTGTCATTCGCGAAACTCCCATAAGCTCAATTCATGGTCGTATAAAAAGTTCATTAAGTAATTGAGGATTACATACTTCTCATCTTCCTTGTAGTGAGCATTTACCATTTAGACCGAATCCGAAATTTCAAAAGTCATGTATTTTTTCATAAATCATTCGCTTGTACGTATAATAATTTATTACAATAAGTCTCTTAGTGAATTAAATTGAACGCAGGTATGGAGCACATAACAGATTTGATATTTAAATGTATTTTTGGAGTACAATTAAATTTTTGCGAGGATGACATAACTGAAAACGTGTGAATCATTTAAGAAAATGTATTGTGCATACTAAAAACCATGTGATTATTCTTATGTGAAACTTACAAATGGTGTTACCCAAACGTTACGGACTCTTTTTGAGGAAAATTGAGGAGCAACGCCCTTTTTTATGAATCTCAGAGGCATTAACAGAATCGTAAACGAACCATGTCTATAATACCACGTTTTTTGGGAATTCTGTATTAACATTTAGCCCATAAAAGAGAGAGGAATTATTCGATTGAATTCTATTGTAAAAACCATTAAAAAAACGTGTAAATGAGGAGAAAATAAAAAAATGCAGCTGTAAATTTATACCAAATGTAAACTAATGCACCTAAGGATGTATGAAAATCCTGAAATTTACGTAAATAATCAGATCAGATAATGGATTTGAACAACTTTTGTTAATATTGTTACATTTATAGCATTTTAATAAGATGACCATTAACATATCTCCTGTCTTCCCATTACGCTTGGTTCCTCATTCCTTGATTATATTTAACTGCAAGACAAGAAACTCAATCCACCACTGCTTCTATTTTTTAGCGATCAACTTTAGATCCTTTAGCATACAATTATTCTGTCTCTATTTCAGTATATCCCGGTATATCGACTATTTCAAACACCAGAACCCGTAACCCCTGATTTCAAGAGATGTTCGGCAGAGGAGCCAATTTATGTTCTTTCTATTAATAATAAGTTAATTTTTTCTCAATTGTATTTCATTCGTCGCGATAAATTACTAAAACTGTTGTGTCAGAATTGTGCAGAGAGACAAGCACCGGCGTAAAAATTCGGTTCATCGTCATTTTCCCCCATATTGCTCAATGTTAACCTCATTTCATTTCGTATCTTGTAATACATCATTAATCGCCGACGATGATGCAGTGGAAAAAGCAAATGCTCCAAATGCCGCCCTTCCCAAATTGCCAAAAATTGTCATAACACCTATTAATCCTTGGCCAAAAAGCAGCAAAGCTCCCTGTCTTCGAGTGACAACTTCGTCGTTGCCGTTCGAAGGGATGATTTTTGGTCTGGGGCTGTCGGTGGATCGCAATAACGAACCCGTAGTGATGATGAAAGCAACATTTTAATGCGATTTTACTTTTCATTGTGAAAAAGAATGATGCAGGGAGAGAGAAAGAAAGAGATTGAGAGAAACATAAGTTGTTGCTTTTTGGTGCATTATGTGCATGTGGAATAACTCATGTAAGATTTGGTGAGACAAGCTAATGTGGAACGAAAGAAGCCTTGTTAGACAAGTACAGGTACCCGAAATTGCTGCTCAGCCATTATCATTTGAACTGGTTTAGAAGTAAGAGTTTCTGTTTCAATGTCGAAGAAAGCATTTCCAATCTGTAGACACTTTGGAGTTGTGCGCGAGTGGAGAGTTCGGGCCTCAATCATGTAAATTTTTATTCTCTGTTGGGTTCGTCAGTTTTGTTCACTGTTTTACGTGATTTTTTTCGCGATTTTCACGTAGGATATATTACAAGTGAGGGCGGTGAGTATTATACAGCTACTGTTGAATTATGAAACGGCAATCTTTAACATAAATTTTATATGAATAATGTACCGTTGTCGAATCAATTTAATCTTCGGGAGTTGCATATCAATTTGTTTTACATAACTTTTTTAAAACGTATTGTTTTTGTTCAATTAACTTTCATACAGATTTCTAAATTCAACACCACAGATGATGAAGTATTTGGTTGAAGATTTTTTTTTCCCTTAAAATTCATTCAACTGCGGTTGAAGATTTGGCCGTGTTGTTTTTAAACAGTTGTAATAGGCAAAATTATGCAGCACGAGGAAAACCCATTCTCGGGAACTAATTTTAAAGATTCATCCGAAAGATTTTTTTTTTTTTAACAGGCAAAAATCGAACTTTTTGAACTGAGAATAAAATAAATAACATTATGAAAGCCGATCAATTTCTAAAAATCCCTTAGCAATCACATTCGTTTCGCCAACATAAAAAAACGAGAAAAATCAGACTATATGGATAGAAAAGCAGATTAATAACTGCGGGTAAATCTGACGGTGCCTCTTCTGAAGGAAAAGTCAGATAAAATTGAAAATACCTTTTCCGAGGGTGCCAACTTCGTTTTCATTACCGCAAATGGTACGTTTCTTGCCAAAGAAACAAGGAGGCCTCTCCTAGGCAAATGTGATTTCATCGCCGAAAAGAAAGAAACTTACATAATTCTCTATTAAAGATAATTTTTATTTAACTTTTTTTGAGAGCCATGTCATGTACCAGGGAACTTAATGACCAATCATTAGCATTCATCGCGAGTACTTATCCACAAACCCTTGTACAAAATGAAAAGACCACGCGAATTACTTCACCTTTCATTATGGTAAACGCAACTCATCTTCCTCGGAACGTATCCATTCGAATATTCGTCGTTTAAATATAGACCGAAAAAGGTTATGAAATTTCATGTTTCCCAACTGAGAGAAAGATGGCTGCAGATCCGGCGGAAACTGCAAGTGTCTCATTTTACACCACAAATACCCGTTCAAACCCATAATTAACCTTCCGACTGAATTTCACACCCAACAGTCAGTTGCAGTTGCGACTTAATCAAATGCCGTGCTTCACCTTAATGTGGGTGAACAAATAAGAAACAGTCGTCTTTACGCTATTCAAGTTTGCTACAAATCCTTTTGCTTTCCAGCGAGACAGTTTGCACTTAGACCAGTTACCAAAGCAGGGACACCAAGTACTAAAACCGATCCTTTTATTGTTAAATTCAGGAACTGAATAACGAGTTTTCGTACGGCTCACAACACTCCACGGGACAACATTTTTAAAAGCCTGCAAAACTTTCCCCTTTTACATGTCAGATTTATAAAATAATGCCTGTTCATGTAAAGCAGTTGTAATATAATCAGACATTTCACTTTAAATGTATTTTCAAGCTTTGCTAATTTAATTTAATAGTTTTCAAACAAAATTAAATCACCGTCTTGCTCTGAAGTAATTTACATTTACCTTGTTTCGGCTCTAGAACGTGAAAAGTAATTCGTCAGTCTCAAATAACATATACCCTTACACAAAAAATTTCATAAAAAAACTAAATCCAAGATTGCATTTAAAAGACGCCTACCAAAATACATATCAAATTAAAAAGATCACATAAATTAACAGAACAACTTACTGTGTCATTATATTGCAAACATGAAAGGCTCTTAATATTATACTGAACAAATGCTTAAACTTTCTTTATTTTCTTCTGAAATTAATTGCATTTAAATTTCCTAATTCTCATTTGCCTTTAACATTATAAATACCTTTTCTAATTTCTAAACGCAATTAATTTAAAATTACTAAAGTACTCACAGATGATATTTATAAGCTAATTAAAAATTAGTCTTTTAAAATAAAATATAATAAGTTATCGATATTTAATGCGTATAAAAACATTTAAGCATAGTTTGCAATATTTTCAGATAACCATAGCTTTAATACTGTTGATACGGTAATAAAATATTACTCTCAATGAAGTATTTGTTATAATTACATTAAATACGTAATAATTTTAAAATATCATTACGTAATATTAATTGTTGTCTGCATTACACAGTGGACTAAATTCTTATTATTTGTCACCATCAATTTGTCTTCAGTAGAAATATATTAATCATTAATAATATATGTAAAGATTCATGTGGATCGTCTCACTAATGTTATGTCCGGATTGGCGAGTTATTTACATACCATTTCTTCGTAACTGCAAATCATAATCTCGACGTCGCTACCCTAGGACCGCGGCGATTTGCTGTTAAACTTTCGGGTGTTCACAGCTATAAGAAGGAGGATCGTCTCCTATGCAATCAGGGTGCCAGGCGAATAGAAGAAAAAGAAAAGCTCTTTTAACACCAAACGACCAGAAAAACAGGTACCCCAAGACGGAGGGTATTTTATATAATTTTGAGAAAAGAAGAGCAGCCGTAGCTGCGGGCATCTGAAGAGAAAGCATCGTTTCAGCGCCGCAATGAAAGTTATTTTCAACTTTTATTTTCTTCTTTAATGGGTGGAGCAGCGAGAATAATGCGCAGCGTGCACTGGGCCAGAGAGAGCCGTACAAGGCAGCCATTGCCCATGGAAACCGTTCTCCCGAGCACCGCAATCTCATCCATCTTCTGGAAATGACGATCGATCTTCCAGCACATTCTTTCGCATTAATTAAGGAACGTAAAAATTCTTCCTTCGCGCACATCAAACCGTTCTCGGTCCGTGTCACAGCCGCGGCCTCACGGATGGAAAATATCCGTGGATTTGATCACACGTGTACACATCCGTTAACCACATCCTGCCAAAACCCAAAACTCATTTTTAAGGCAGTTACGACCATCCGAAAATAAAAACATCAACGAATGAAACACATAAAAGTCATTTTTATGATGTCCGACAACCGCAACTTTACACTGAGACAGATTGCCTTTCAATGTTGTTCTCGCACCATCCACATTGCATGTTCGACAGAAGTCTTTATCCTGGACAGTCTTGCTCCTCACGACTGATTCTTGTGCCCTGAATATTAATTTCTTTTAATGAGAGCTGTTTATACTTCACTCTATAAACGTGGCTCTGTATGTAATGTTTGCAACTCTGCTCTAGTTAGGAAAGCCAACTATTATCGGCCTGCGCGTCAATAAATAAAACACATAGACTCAAAACGAAGGCAAAATTGATCTACAAATTCGATTTCATTTTTTTGTTTTGAATTTAGGTAGACTCAATGAATGAGTAATTAGATTTTTGAATTAATTCAGTTTTTTGTTGGGGAATAACTAAATAAAATGTCTTAAATCAGGCACTGGATATGAAAACAGAGAATTGATTGAGATAAAATTATTCCACGGTATAATGGGGAGCGCTACATAACGAACAGGCGAAATATATTAGGAATTAATGTATATATGGCAATGCTCCATCATCGGTAGCATGCTTAAGATTTTACGTGGAGCATTTCCATTCCCTACGTATGGAAATAATCAGTATCAAGTACACGAAAAGAACGACGGATTTTAGTGCAGAGGATCTGCAGGATGAATCGGGGATGCAGATTTGGATTGGGTATTTCGGCGGGTCGTTCTGGGCGAAAGTACCCGTGGCAGAACTATTATTCTAATAACTTCTAAAAAAGAAGGAAAAGCAGTATCCGGTGAACTGCCCGAGTCAAGCGGCAGGTAATTAAAAGACGAATCTAACCGGACGAATTGCTTTCTTCGTATGAAAAGTCGCAGACGATTCGATTTGAAAATTCCGCGTCCTATGAGCTAAAATAACGAAAATTATGAGAAAACCGATTGGCACACTTTCTAAAATTCAGTTAAGCAAAATGGAAACAGTTAGGAAGATCGGCAGCAATCCGATAGGATTTCGCGGCGGGGACAAGCGAACGCCATTTTTGAAAAAAAAAACGGAAATCGCCCCAAGGGGAAGTTCCCGGCCGGTTTTCGTCTTCTCCCGTTCCGCGGTCCCGCCGAGAGTGAAACGAATGCGTTCGGCTAAGAAAACTTTCACTTTTTTCACAGGATCGGGTCAACGCGCTCTCGGAAGCAGCGATGCCTGCCTTGGACCGTGGCAACAATGGGGCCTTGGCACTTCACTATGCGGCCGCCAGAGGCTGTTTGGACTGCGTCAAGCTTCTCATCGAATCCTCAGAATTAAGGTAAAGCCTCCGCCATTTTCTTCGTGGTTCCAGATTTAAGAGGCTCCTTTTTTTTTTTTTTTAAAAAAGGCCTTCACTCCGTCGGAACAAAAGGCATTTACGTGCTAGATTTAAGTGAATTTGGAAGTTAGATCTATTTTCCCGATTTCATTGAACGAAAAATATCAACATCGAGTTGTGCTTATATTTACATTTGACATTTATCGAGTGCGCAGACAAAATTATGGAACTGGAGTTCCGAAAGGGAGAAGAAATGTACCTGAGGCGCAACATAGAGAATTAAATGAAAAAGAGAAAGAAATTTTTCGATTATTGTTTGACGTATATCTGAGGATTAGCATTCAAAAATTTTGCGAATGTCGGAACAACAGCAAACATTGTTTCCCATTACGACTGGAGTCAAATAGAACAAAGTTAGTTCTAAACCCAAAAATTTATGAAAACCATCGTGACGTGAAACCATATTTTATGAAAAATTAAAGCAATTAATTTTTTCAACTAAGACCTTACAGTTATAAATTTTTCAAGCTTTCCTCAAGTCCATAGGATCTGCCAATCTGACGTCCAGTTATTTTTGAAATATATAAATATTGTTACGGTACACTGAATATCGTTCCCAACGACTTTAACAAAATGTAGGATATCCAACTTGGAAAATATGGTATAAAAAGCAGTTTTCCAATTAATCGAGGTGATGGGCTTTTAGCGTAACATAAACATGAATTAGTCCAAATAGTGGTGCACAACAATGTAAAAGTGAATGATATTGAGGACTGAGTTACCCCACAATTAATGATTTACTTTCATAAGAACTTTCAAACGATAGAAAATTATCTTTCAATAAAGGAACAATAAAAATTACTATTATCCTTTGAATTCAAAATTCATTGGAGACCACATTTTATGGTAATTATTTGAATCACATTTCCGTAATTCTGACACCCTCAAACGATAGAAAAAATTACAGTAACTGTAAAATGGGAAAAATATAACTCGAAATATAAATGAAAATGGCTAATCACACACCGTGACTGCAAAACGCAAGGAAAAAACGGTTTTATATATCGAATTGCGACCAGCGACCGGTAAGAGACCTTCTTCGGCCGATTCCTGTGTTTTTCGGGGCCCTATAAACAACATCCAGGCTTGAAAGCAAATCGCTTTCGAACACGTTTTCACGCCTCTCATCGTGCCTCTTGTCAGGTTACCAGGTTCTGTCTTTCCGTCGGTGCCAACATCGAAAAACCCATCTTCACTGTCATCGCTCTCGACAGATATTCTTCTCCCTTCACTTTCACTTCCATTCCATTCCATTCAGATCATTAGGACACAGAGTTGCTCAACTATCAGTTTCACGATTGGGCATCTTGCGGTTAGAGCTTCTCCGAGTGCAGAAGTGGTGGGAGTCGAAGAAAATTATTCAGAAAATTAAAGAATATTCAGTTTCTCCTAATTAAACATTTATATTTGAGTTAATGGTTGACCTCAACTCTCGAAAACCAATTCTCTTTCATAAATTACGAAGAATATTCTATAATAAATGGAAAAAGGCAGGATCTCATTTTGTCAAGCGATCATCGAAATGATACCCAAAGAGTTGAGATTTGAAAAATCGCCGTTTCACATTCAAAGTTTTTCTGACATGCAGAAATTTTAGATCCTCGGGCCATTGATAATGATGCTGAGTAATTCGCCAGCATCTCTAAATCAAATACACAATTTTTATGTGTGGAGTATTATACGGAATTTACATAATACCGCATCATCAGGTAATAGGTCAATATACATCGTAAACTCGTCAAAAATGTAGCGATGTGTTCTCTATATTACTGTAAATCTTTATAATTAAGCTATTATAAATATATATATGTATTTTAAATTTAATTTTCCTTCAAATTTTATGAAACATACATTAGCACAAAGAATTTTGTACGATTGTACATATAAATGTGCTGTTAAATACATTTCAATCCAGCATTAGTTGAAATGGTCTTGTCGGGACGATATTTCATACAAATATAATTAAACATTATGAATTTTCCATTTTAGAAATTTTTAATATTTTTATTTTTATATATATCTTTATAATATCCTTTATTGAAATCGTGTTTTCCATCAGTTCGTGTCATGTTTAAAGTCAATTTTCGGATCAATATAAATCAAACTCTAATTTACAGAATCAGGTACCGTTGAAGCGGTCTTTGTCATTATTTCATGATACGGTTTTCCGATCTCTTTTCCTCTACTGCGTTCGAAGAACATTCTTCGGACCCTAAATATTATTTAGGCCATGTTTCAATCTAAAATCCAATGATCGAAACTCCAACAGTAATTACAAAGAATGATGGGAGAATTGTAGAGTGTTATCCCGCAAGTATCTGCGGTTAAATATTTTCACGAATAAGAATCCAAAATACAAAGACGATGTCGTACATCGAGGAACCACAAAAAAAGTCGGAAAAACGTTAATAAATGAAGTTGTTCATAATCCGCATTTCACTTAAAACCCTTGGACTGGAACTGACTTGGTCGAGGGGCACCCCAGGAATCGGCCCCGTGAAATTCTTCCTTGTTTTTTGCTGCTAGAGAGAAAACTACTTCCATACTCTTCACAGCGCTGATCACTGAAAAAGATCATTGATAAAAATTGCCTTGGGGAAGCGGTAAGACCTCAAAATGGGAAAAGCTCTTTAGGTTTGAAGATTTCGCATTAAAACTCATCTGTACTAATATAAAAACGTATTCAATCATTCCTCGGTGAAAAAGCGAAAGCATTAGGACGCGAAACTGAGAGGCATTTGGGCGCCATTTTAATTGTTATTCATTCTTAAGGAAGCAATCGGTAAAAGTGCTGTACAGAGAGAGAAGCAATCACTTTCGGATTTTTCATTTTCAATATGAACCGTCTTCGGCAACAGCTACTTTCGCAGATTTTTATCTCCCTTTCCGATGCAGTGGGTGAAAACTAAACGGGAAACATTGAAAATGCGCGACAAAGACGATGGAGGAAATTGAAAAGCCGGAGCCAGGATGCAGCGCAATGGCAATTTAGGCAATTCCTGAAGAGCCAGGAAATTTGTCGCCCATCGACAAAATAAACTGAAATCACTTCTGCGGTAACATGTGTGAAACTACGGATACCAGTTGACGGTTTTATGTGAAAGTTTTTAAAAAGACCCGATTTTTTAGGTTATTCAATTGGCCATTGATTCAAATAATGTTTCTGAACGGCAGCGATCATGGAATTGTCAGTTTTAGAAGAAGGAGAAGCTAGGTTTAAATTAGGCTAATGCTGGAATCTTCTAATGTTAAAATTTGAAAGTGGAAGAACAAGAAAGACTGTGAAACGGTCTGGAAGTTCAGTAGCAAACGAGTGTCTTGTGATGAGCGCGGTCGGCACTGTGTGCGTGTAACGAGTGGTACTCTATCGATTCCGGACCATATATTAATTCCAATTTTTAAAACGGGACTTTTCGCTATAAGTTTCCCTAACAGGGATTTCAATCGGTGCGTACCATTTTATACGTGTCACTGCTCACAGTGACACATCTTTCCGGTCGTTCCTCCTAACGCGAGGTTCCATAACATTTCCCATAGGAAGCCGTATTGGACACATGAAAAGTAAAGAAATTTTATATGCATTTGAAGGGAATTAAGCTTCCGAGTTGCACCCAAAAAGGCAATCATGATGTTTCAATGACATTAAACTCTTTCTGAATCAAGAACTTATTAAGGGTTCATAAGTACCACTGCAGCCGTTCATAATATCATCGATAAGTCTGGAATGGCAACTTAATTTAATGAACCTAAGACCAGCAATTGTCTTCGGAGTGAAAACAAAATTTTGATATTCTAAACCTCTTCACCTGTGCCAAACATCAAAATCCGTCGACACCGGCCGGTCCAATTTCGATATATGACATTTTTGTCGCATGTACTACAAGATCATTGATATTTCTACATAAATACCTGAAGGAGAGTGTTTAAATGTAATAGAATAATAAAATAACAAAGGTAACAATACCTTTTTAAAGAGTCATCTTAAACTATGGATTTATGTTTTCCGAACGGATAATGATTAAACTGTGATTGTATAATATTCATGCCTCACGTAGGTCATAAAAATGGATTATTTGCGTTAAAAATTAGTGGATTTGAAATTGTAGATGATACTCAAGTTTTTATCTTGGTGCCGCATCTCGAAATCGGTATTCTTATAAGCTACTTACAGAAATCGCTTTAAACTGCAGATTTTTCTTTAAACGTTAAGTAAATAACTTCGGAAACGTAAAATGTGATAACCTTTTCCAAAAAATTTATTGGAGATGATGGATGGAAGAATGCATAAGAGGTGGAGTACATCCGGTAGAAAGTGGCATGGCGGCAGCAGAAGAAACCGAAGACAAAGGTAAGAAGACTCCGAGGAAAGTGTTTGAAACCTCCATTTACCTTGGAGAGTGTCGAACTGCAATCAAAATTTCTGATCAGTTATTCAGATGAGGTAAAAAAGCAGTTTTCCTGTACCTTCATCAAGAATCTGTTTGATTATAAAGATGTCTGTTTTTGGTCAGGCCTTTCTCGTCACCATTTATCCAAGACTTTCTAGTCCGCAAACACTTTTGTATTCTTTTGTCCTTAGTAACCACTAACAACTTGAAAAATATTGCAGGATATAATTTATAAGTAATGTGCTTTAAATTTTCTTAATTTTACATTTAATAGGCATGTTAGCAGTATAAAATACAATAGTGATACCGTATGGCCCCATATGAATAACCATTTATGTAAATAAGATTGAAAATGTAATTTATCGCATTTGTTTGTCATGCGTAAATGATATATTAACACGGAAATATTTGAAAACTTGTTCCCTTATAATATAAAAATTGTAGATTTCGTGGTCAGTACTATAAAAATATCATAAAGATCTTATCTTAATGAACGAGAACTCATTTCTGTTACTAACGAAAAGTTATATGGTAATATATGTATAAATTAGGCTATTTATTTAAATTCTTCACATACATAAGAATGGCAAATTTTCAAAAATCTAAAAACAATTAAAGCGGCCTAAATAACGGATTATTTCCTCCGCAAACATATTATTCAGCATTTCGTGCCTTATACTTAACATACGCGTATAAACTGTATATTATATACTCATTATAAATACTTTTCGCCTTATTGTGTATCGGCCGCGACAATATTGACTGCAGAAAATTTTCATTTCAGTAACAATCTTCATAAATCTGTTTTCTTCATTCAAATTAATACCATGTATTTTGTGATTTTAAAAATTTTCCGATCAATTATATGCGATTCGACAACTTTAAATTTCTAATCTCTAACTAAATATAATTTTACGATTATTTTCTCTAATAAGGCAAACAGCACTGGAAAATACATTTATCAGAAGCATAAGATTGCCGCTAAAGCGTATTTATGGGTATTATTTGAAATTTTTATCAAATCATAATTTACTCAGATGCCTACGATTTGAAAATCAAAAATAACATTGTTTTTCATTAATATTTACCATAGTGTGACGTAAAAAATCTGAGTAATTTTGGTATTGTGACATTTTCTGCAATATTTCACATCTGAACACAAAAAAACATTTCCTTTTTTAACTGAAACGCAATTAAAAAAGAGAATTTCATATACTGAACTATTGGTATAAGCAAATTTCCTGCGTCCATATCATTCGATTTGTTATGCATATGTTTCAGTACTCCTCTAATTATTGAGATGAGAATATCCTGAAAAAATAGAAAAACCTCCTATTAGTCTTCCGAATCCTCCTCGATAGAACTTTTATGTTTGAAAGTTATTCGGTTTGATAGACTGCATATCGTCATCTAGAAAAAAGTGAAGCATATAAATAATTAATCCGCCCGCAAAATTAAATTCTTCCCGTCCACAAATTCTTTGCTTTCAACAGACATCTTACCTCCAATCTCGTGGCCAGATGCCCGTTGAAAAGTAGAAGGATATACGGATGCAGCATCCATGTGCTGTTACTCCTTCGTAAACTTTGGTCGTTTTAGATCTTCCGAGATTCGCCAAGTAATGCATGGTGGCACTTTTCTTGCCGCTGCCCCGAAAGCAGCAGCAGACCCAAACGAGTCGCAAGAGTCTATCTTGAAGATGAAAAAACTGAAATTGTTTGATTATTTCAAGTGAAAGTAGGTTACAAGTAGCAGAAAGTAATGTAAGTTATCGCTCATGGAGAACAATATTGAACCGAATGTAAATCGATTAGTACCATCCGCTTTTATGGTGATCGAAGGATATCACGGAGAAGAGAAAGGTTTTCGAGAGGAGACGCATTACGCGATTGCTCGGTAGGTACGGCAGCCGAAGATGCCTTTTACTCCGGAAGCAGTTGGTCGTGCCCCGTACACAGTAAATATGTACGCAACAGACCACGTTATACCACTTGAAACTCGCCATGAATCTTTTCGGATTCGGTGATTAACTGCATGGCGCCCGCAAGAAATCTAAAAATCAGTGTCTCAACTATCCAATTTATTAAAATAAGTGAAATAATCTTATAACTTTACTCATAATTGTATCTCAGAATCTCGTCGTTAAGATTAGTTCGATAAAATTTTGTATGGGAAAATGTGTCCCTTTTTTATATTTATTTTCAGCTTTGATCGAATTCAATAGGATTTGAATAGGGAGTTTATAAGATTAGAAACATTACAGTCTGTGTTATAAAATAGATAAGTAACTGCCACTCCTAATCTTTCCTGTAATGTGGTATTGTTTAAGATGAAGAGGTGTTTTTCGATTCTTAAATATTTAATTCGTCCCAATTTAATATTAACTAATAATATTTAGATATTCTCTCGTTTGTTGTTTCTTTTACTCTATTAAGAGTTTTCTTTGGCAATCGCATTAACCCGACGATGTTTTTCGAATATAATGAATTGTTTTTATTCATACACCATTAAAAAGCTATAAAACAAAGGGAATGATTAAGAATTAAATTTGAGATAATGCGAAAAATTTTGCAAGATTTTTTTTCTGTTCTTTTTTACAAAAATAAGTTTATTTCTTAAATTATTTTGCATTTCAAAACGATAAATTAAAAATCGAAAAATTGCTTAAATTTCCTTTTAGAAGCGTAATTTATTCGAATGAATTAGCATTTGCAGCAAATGTGCAACAACGAATTATTCGTTCTTTTGCATTATACCGGAGGCGCGGGGTTAGGTTGAAGCTCGGATATGGGAATCATTAGACAGTTCTGCATATCGAATGCTAGTTGCATCGTGAATGAGCATTGGAAGAAAATTTGAAATTTGACTCAGCAGTCTTAAATGGAATATTTTCAGCGCAATATAAAAACTCTCTACAATTTCTGGATTCACGATATTTGCCACCGATAAACACACTACGTAATGCACATGCACCAATGACAATCGTCAAATCGGTTTTCAGTTTCCGTCTTGGGTCGCGAGATATTTCCCTTTATGCGAACAATTCATTAGTCGATCTCAGTGTAATCATTAACGATTGTTAATCGTTAATGGTGTTATTAATCATTATTTCATTAATCATTAACGATCTACTCAAACCAGGGGTGCAGATTTAATTTTTTCCATATTCTTTGTCTCTGATGCATGCCCCTGAATGTCATTAGAGCTCATGGCGAATCATTATTGTTTTTCGGGTAAAAACAATTCAGGCTAAGCCGTATAATAATATCATGAGGTGTCACACAATTGCTTCTGAATTCGTCCCAAAAGCGGGATGGTATCTTTTAGACGTTTAGCACTAAGGAGAGCTGAAGACCTCTTTCTTGCCAATTATTATTCAGAATGATGAAATTTAATAAATTCTCAACGAAAATTATATTAATGAAGAGAGAGTGAATTTAACGGTCGGCATCTGAAGCTTATTATTTACGTTGAATTGTCTTCGTCCAGCTGGAAAAATTTTCTAGCTGCCATTGAAGTTTATCAGTTCAATTTTCAGTGTGATATATTCGAATATTACTGGCTACGACTTACGGAGCACCAACCACTAATATAATGAGATTCCGTTGTGAGAATTACACTCTGGGCTATCTTTGTGTGGTAAAATCTAAGGAGTTTGGTTCTCCGAACACGTTGGAACTGGTTTGCATTCTGTTACCGAACTTTAGGCGAGATATTCGACTGCTTAATAAATTTTTTGTTTTGCAGCGCCAACACTCAAATAGACAATGATGTAACTCCGGTATATCTGGCCGCTCAAGAAGGACATTTGGAAGTTCTGAAATTTCTTGTACTCGAAGCCGGAGGCTCCCTCTACGTCCGGGCCAAAGATGGAATGGCACCCGTTCATGCCGCCGCACAAATGGGAATTTTGTCGTGCCTGAAATGGATGGTGAGTAAAGAAACGAAAATTATCTATCTTTCGACTTGCTCCACCGCCGACAGCGTTAGCGCAAAAAAATCCCACAAAAAAAAAGGCAAAAACCAAGAATGCAACTGACGGAAGGAGTAACGCAGGGTACTGTGATAAATTTTACGACCTCGAAAGTTTCATCTGACGTTGAGGAAAAACGATACCATAAACAATGGCTCCCAGAACGCTGCCGACAGCCAAATTTGGACGCCAGATAGGCCTGGCAGTTAAGAAATCCATAGACGGACATCGTTCGTTGTTATTCGCAATATTTCAGCTTACAATTTTTTTAAATATCCGCCAAAATTTGCATCGAACTTGGTTTTATGAACCGAAATCGGACCAAACTGCGTCGTGCTTCAAGGTTGAGGCTTCATTTTCCTAGAGCCTAGGAACGTGCCTGATAAAGCTGAAAATTTGGACGATTAATTCGGTTATTCCTAATGCGATAAGGCATCGGTCGGATGTGCAAAACGGAAGTCGGAAACTTTCCTGCCGTAACCGGGCAGACAGCATGCATCATCCCAACCCGCTCGATTTGCATCTATCCCGCGGGATCGATATCCCATGTTCGAACGTGCGGTTTGGTTTCCGCTTGGATGGGAAAAGGTTTGGATTGGTCGCCCGAAATACTGCGCTGGTTGCGGGTTAACCAAGTCGAAACCACTGGGAAAGATTACTCTTCATCTTGGTTCCGTTGCTGATTCACGCAAAGCGCTTAACAGTGCACCGGTCGGTGACCAATAATGAATCGTCCAGGTTAAACATTTGCCGCCTGCAGCAAATCATCCCCCGGGAAATCCCGCAAAGGTACCGTATGTGAGAGCCACTGCCAGAAACGCTGGTTAAGCATGTGATCCGCGACCAATGGTGCATGTTCCGTTGCGGTAATGTCCTTGTTGTTCAAGTTTTTTTGTCCGGCGTTAACAGCTCTTCTCAGGTTTGCAGTTCACGGATATCGAAAGCCGTAATTGCAGGTCTTTTGATCGTGTGGTCATCCATGAAAATGCGAATTATTCTATAATGATGTTGTCACTGATGCATGCAATTTTATTTACCAAACATTTCCACTTTGTACCGTTCCCGGTATTCCCAGTGTCCAAGACGTATTGATAATGGCGTGCCCACCGTCCCGAGACATTGACACTTCGACGTGTATCCAGAACCAGCGAAACAACCAGAAAGTTGTCGTGGGTGATTTCTCTCAGGTTCACTGCCTTGCTGAACCTTGAAGTAATAAAACATATCGCGACAACATTTCCGAAATAGGAAGTTCCTTGTTGGTGCATTACTTTAAATAAAACAAAATTTCGCAATTTACGTCTCAATCGCACTTGAATTTGATCGTTTTGCTTTTCAATACATGTAACTTGGTGCAGCGAGTAGGAGGAAAGTAGTGCACATTTGTGCAGAGCAGTGAAAGTTAAAATATGTGAAAGAAATTATGTGAATCCCATTATGAATTCTGAAGTGCTCCTGAACTCCGTGGAATATTTCAGCATCGAGTATATAGACGACTGCCAGTGCAAATTATGTTCAGTCTTGAATATACCGGAAGGCGGCCAGGTGGGATACCGAATTCGGCATAATCCATAAAGTGATCGACTTGAATGTTTAATATTTGTTCATGTCTAAATTGAGAAAGAGTTTCGTCTGAAATTTTCTACTTAAAAACGACGCAAAAATTAATATTTTCATTTCCAGAATTACCATATTATATTGAAAACCAATATTGCAACTGATTTTTTCACATATTTGCATTTGATCACGATATTCTTCTTCTGATGCGACTCAAATGAGCGAATCATACTCCAACGTATTAAGTTCGAAGTTACTCGTAATATCTATATAATCTTTTTTTATTTAATATTTTCTCTTTAAAATAATTAAGTTCTTCGAAATATAATTAAATGCAATTGGGAGCTCAATTATCAATATCAGAATGTGTTAATTCATAACAAACAATATTGAAATGTGTTAGAATATATATTATTCATAAAAAATTACTTAGTACATGAACAGGATAGCAAATTATTGTTAATTACGAAGAATTATATTACATTATTATAAAATTATAATTCTGTTTCACAGTAAAATCATCAATTAGTATAATTAACAGCTTAATTTTTTCATTACTTCCACCGTTCCCTGTAAAGAAGCGATCGTTTTCAGCTTACATATCTTCAAAGGAACTGTACATTGCAACCATCAACAATTTGCACTAAGGCAATCATCCAAATATTCGACAGATTTGCCGGATAAATTACCCGCACAAGAAACATAGTTTCCTCTGGGCCGTTTCCGTGGATTTTTCTCCGTGGATTGAGTGTCCGCTTCAGTGGAATTATTTGCCTTCCAAAAATCTTTCTGTATATTCAAATTACGGTGTTCTCGTCGAAATTTTTCGCTCGCTGTAAGTATCCGAAAGTAAATTAGTCTAAAAAAAGAATTATTTTTCAGGTGCAAGACCAAGGAGTAGATCCAAATCTCAGGGATGGAGACGGGGCCACACCTTTGCATTTTGCTGCCAGCCGAGGCCATGTGGACACCGTAAGATGGCTGCTCAGACACGGTGCCAGACTGACTCTCGACAAGTACGGAAAAAGCCCCATAGACGATGCTGCTGAAAATCAACAAATAGAGGTTAGTCACCGTTCGTTTCGGAGCAAAGCTTCATGACGTATGTAAAAAGAACATAGTGACATATATGTTGATGCATTAAGTCTTAAACGTGTCTCTTTGTTCAATATTTTTCGCGCAGTCCTTCGTACCCTCTCCGTTTAACATTACTTTCAGTAATACACGTAATATTGGGTTTGAGCAAAATACGGTACTTTTACGACAAATTATTCTTTTTAGTGGAAAAAAGATTACGAATTTTTAATGACGAGTCAGGTTTTGTAACAAACGATAATTTATAATTCTTGTTTTGTATGCCACAACTTATAAAACTCAAGAGTGTCATATCTGATTGCCTTTAATAGTACATCGTACCTCAGACTGGAAAAGGTCATCGATCCTTCAAACCAAAATGTTATTTTATCCGACAACGGAATTTTTTGCTAATCTTCCTGGCAAGACAATGTAAATTTTACAAATTGTCAAAATGAACAGACAAGATCTGAACCAGCAAATAAATAAACAAATAAACAGTAAAATTCCGGTTTTAAAACCACATTAAAAACAAAAGTAATTTTCCTTAAATTTTTCCCCTTTTAGGATTACTTTTGTCAACCACACATTGCATACCGACATCCCATGCTTCTGTAATTCAGGATTGGGTTGGTAATTAAAATTTTTAAATTTACCGAATATTATTTGGATTGCAATATAACATCGCATTCAGGATTCTGGTATTTTAATTAAATACAATTATCGGCGAATATAAATGTTAACAATTAGATTTAAAATAGTAATATGTATTATGCACCGTGCAAAGGAACAATGCAGAAACAACTTCGCATTCAAATGTAATTTCTCGTCCTTTAATCACACGTTATTTAGCAGATTTTAACTATAACTGGAGGTGGGAAATCCCGTAGGACAGAATTGGGCTATTCGAAAATCACCCATGCCATTAAGGACTCGGAGAGAAATGAAGCGCGATAAAATAAAAATATTCACGGCAGGGTAAATAAAAGAACCTGCCAATCGAAGTGGAGAATTAATGTAAGTTAAATATATTGACACATCTTTCATGAAGATATTCATAATCATTCGGTATGGTGAAGTAAAAGTGAAGAAGACCGCATGGAAAGTGAAAATGTTCGGCTCAGGAGGTAAAGTGGAGGTAGTTAACTCAGTTTATCTTGCTTTCTACTTGTTTTGCTTGGGAGACCAACAAGATGACTTAAGCGTCTCGGTGTCTTATCCACTGCAGTTCCTCAAAGCAAATAATCCTCTTACTCGTGGGAAAAACCACTGAAATTCCGGCACTGAAAATTTCGTTCTCCTCCCGTCGAACCCGCGCAGGGCAGTCCTTATTTATTGGGACCAATGCCGGTGCGCTAATTAATGAATCCAAGGTACAAGATGGCACGTTGTAAAGTTATTATTATTCTTTCAAGTGCTTAAACATTCTGGTACAACATGGGACCGTTCCTGATTACCAAGAAGAGCATCACACGAATGGGAAGCTGCACGGGTGCGTCTGCAGGAAGGGGGATCCTCAGCAAAAGGTAATAAATTTAACATCTCGCTGTTGAATGGTTTGTCCTTTTCCAAGCCTGCTGTCGTTAAACCGAGTCGCTTCACTAAAGTTCAACCTAAGTGCAGGAGTAAATTACTCCCGTTTGCTGTTAAGTCATAAGTGATATTTCTGTCCGTCATTTATTCCAGTCCTTGGTTCTGCCAGTGACACGGAGACGGGTTGACATGAGCTGATCGAGCATTGTTTCGTCGACAATTCGAATTCCCAATGAAAAAATTCGCTACAATCCACGAGTCCTTTATCCCATAAAGATTTTTGTTGCACAAAACTCGACACGTCGCGACTGCGAAAAATTTGGTTCGCCCGTTATTTCTCTGCGGTCTTGCATTTTGCCAGTGATTTCGTGCCGGGCCAAAACCGATCAGTCGCCAAGATATTTAACGTTCGGTCCCGCAGGAACGGACGAGCGATCCTGAAGTCCCGTCCCCGCGAACGCCGATTGCATATAATGACGGAACCATTGCGACTTGGCGCATGAATTCGGTGCGACGTCCGCACTCATCCATCACGTCCATGTGAGCCCTGGCAAAAAAATAAATATTCGCGAATTAAGCCCGTTCTGCCTCGGTGGCAATCGTAAAATCTTAACGATATTCAAGACGAATGAACAAGAAAAATGGAGTTGCCTTTTGCGAAATTGGCCGAAGTGGAATGATACCTGATCTGCAGTTCCAGCAGACGGTGGACCGAAGACGCCGAAAACTTATCACTGTGGTACCAGAAATCCGTTTTTCGTCGGACTGTAAACTGAATTGCTTCGTAACTGCACGAATGATACTGTGAACGCGTCTTTTAATACGATTCCACCTTGACGGTTGATGGAAATTGTAATTAATCACGTTAATAACATCGAATGGCCATCATTTTTCAAACGCGAGTTGGACTTGTTTAAATTATGGCGACGTTTCAACTTCAACCCTTGTTCCCCCGCGATTTTCTGACACAGAATCTCGTACCTAAACGTTCTCCTTTGAAAAAGAGAGGTCACAGTCGCTAAAACATATCCCACTAATCATTGTTTTGCTGGCCCTTGCTTATTCGGCTTCAAACGGAGGTTTCGCTCTAAAGCCAGAGCGAAACTGTAATTACCAGTTTTACATGGAAGGTAAATCTAATTATATACTGCTATTGCAGACGTATTTCATTATTTATTTGCGGCACGGTAAATATAAGACACAAAACTGCAGCTCCAACGTGCAAATATTGGAATATGTACCATATCTGAGTATTGACTTACTTTCCACTAAGCGAATCCATATGAACTGTGTGGATCTTTCGGCGCGTATTTCCGCTTCCGTTTTGCCGTTTCAAAAGCCATCTCCTGCAAAGTGATCTACTTCGACTATTTCGGCATTGCGATTGGTTTGGATGATTTGTCCCGTGGAACGGGTCCGCAAGTCACGGTGGAATAAATCAAGAGAGGAATGCGACGTATGAGAGTCGCATCCATGAAAAACATTTTCAGGTTAGGTCTGCCAGGTTAAAGCGTTTTCATTGCCTCATTTGAATTAGGCATTAAGATCAAGGAATTCGATCCCGTGGCCGGATTTCGCAGCAGAAAAAAAATCCCAACAGTTTTCTGTGGCACAAAAGTTGTCGCGCATCCATCGACAATTGCCGTGGCTTTTTCTTTTCCTTCTGCGAAAAAAGTGGCGATTTCAGTTTTTCGACCGGGTTTTTCATCAAGTTTCCATTCGTTTGCCCACAGAAGACAAACTAAAATCGAAACCTTTTATCTTCCGGCGAACCTAAAAAAAAAAAAAAAAAAAAAAAATATCTTTTTCTCCGTTTTTAGTGTTCTTACTCGGATTGCGTCAATTATTCTAGTCCACGAGCTCCCTTTTTCTTGCACAGCCCCGGTAGAGACGATTATCCCTCGCACGACGGACTCTACGTGAATCCGATGACGAATCAAAACGACAGCAGCAGCGTAAGCAGCGGCAGCAGCGAATCCTTCTTCTTGCACAACCCACAAGAAGTAGTTTACAACAGAGTTAAGGATTTATTTGATGGGACGAGAAGTGAAGTACCACCAATCAACGGCTTTACAGGTAGGTAACGAAACAGAAATTCTGCGCTCTTGAAATGGCTTCCTAAAGTAAAAACCCCCGAAACCGGGCAATTGCGACTGCGATAAAACCTTCGTGTCCACGTTGGATTCAGCTGATAACTGAGAGGTCGATACATGATCGATCATGATCAATGGTTTAACTTGGTTTAACAACTTTTTCGTTAACATTTGGAAAATTGCTGTATATAACAAAGAGATCTTCAAGTTTCTTAATCTCTGAATATGTTGCAACCAATCACCGCATAGTAGGTCGCATATCAACGGGCGGAATAGGAAAAATCACATTTTGATGTGCAAAATGCAACCAAGTAACAGTCACTGTCTTTTTCATAACGAATTCATGCATTCATAAGGATCTGTTACTCCTTCGATTAATTGTTTGATGTATTGGCATAGACTTTTTATCTTATTCCTCCGAACATTTTCGAGTGTCGCTCCTCGCATTTTATTCTCAAGCTTATTGCATTCGTGTATTAATTTTCATACTTGAAGTTCTTGTCACATAAAGGTCGGCAAATGGAGTTTTGATAAAACATTCGTATTTATTTATTTATTTTTAGTTAAAGTTGAGGTGCACAGCAGTAGCTCCGGTGCCGGCTCGGAGGAAAATCTCAGCTCATCCGACATGAGCGAGAGAAGCGAAGAGCAAGAGCACGACTACGAAGACATTTACCATCTGTCCGAGGCGCAACTGAAGAAGAACGAGAGAACTCGCCTCGGAGACTCCGGCAGCCACAGCCGATCCGGCAGCATCAGTTCGACCAACAGCGCCGGTATCATCGTCAAACTCACTTCCCAAGATCGGCCCTCTATGACTTCCACTGCCGAATCCGGTGTGTCCAGCGCCTCTCCTTCGGATCTGGGGCAGTCGGAAGAGGAAAGTGAAAAGGCCAAAGTTTCCCATCGCCATTCCCTGTCGCATCACAATGCTTTTTCTAGGCAACTGAAACGAGTGATATCTGAGCCGGGCAATTCGTGTCCTCCACCTCCGCCTCCTCCTCCACCTCTTCTGGCGGCTCCCGAAATGCAGAAAACGTCCGTCATTTTAAAACTGTCTTCTTCAGAAGGTTCTGCGGAAGGTGACAAGACACTGGAACGGGCTCAGAAAGTGCTCAAGGCGAATGGTGAGTCCCGTTTTACACATTTTCCATTTTACATCGCAAAAACGCCACAATCTAAAATCGAACGAATCTTATTTATATGTAAATTTGAAATTTTTATAATTTTCAGTGCATGCAAGACAAATCGGTGCTCAATTAGTCCAAGAATTATTTTAACACTTTGTTTCTTTCACAAGTTCACAACGCGAAACGAGAGAGTGGTACACATATGCCATGATTTCACCGATTGTCGCCATAAATATAACAGCTTCTCCATAAGTTAAACAACTGCCCGAAGCACATTCTTACGAGGGTTCGATTTGCCAAATGAAGTTAGTTACTCTTGGTTGCAGGATCGAGGCAGAACAGTGAAGGAAAGGAAGAGGTGGCAGACATCGACAACTCGTCTTTGGGACCTGGTTTAGTGAATAAGAAGTTGGTGCTGCCTTTCATACCGCCGACGTTTTCCGCGAACGGTGAAGATTGCCTGATAAAGCCATCGGAATACTTGAAGAGCATCGGGGGCACGCGCTCGGGATCGGGGAGCAACTCCTTCGCCCGCAAGGCGTTTGCTAAATGCCAGGAACACAAATCTGGCGAACTGGAAGCTGTCAAAGTGAATGAAGCGAATGGGCCGCCGCCACCTCCGCCCCTTCCCGATTTCTCGCAGAAAGAGACGACAGCAGGGCAGGAGATTGCTAACGCCAAAGTCAAAGTGAAGCAGCAGCCTCTGTCGGCGATTAGCATCCATGATCTAAACAGCGTGCAACTGAGGAGAACGGCCCTTCAGAAAACGATGTCCACCCCGGTCAAAACTCTACAGCCAGGTAAAACCTCTGCGATAAGGTATCGAGGCTCTTGCCCGCTTTTTCATTGCGGCTGCAATCGAACGGCATTTTCATAAAATGCGAAGGCATTTTTTCTTGATGAGTTTTAGAGGTTTTTAACCGTAAAAAGTTTTGAACCTGATTGAAATCGCACTTCATTTGCAATGTGGATCCGTACGAACTAAAAAAACCGTTCCTAAAGACTTTTCGAAAACTTAATAAAATTTGAATATGATGAACCTAATATTGTACTGTCAGTGAGGGACCGACTTTCTTCGAGTCAGTTTGCCTAAGTTCTTTTCCGTACGAGTTTTTCTTAGAGCATAAAAATCAAATGTCAATCATCAACAAATTAAAATTCTCATTTAGTCCAATATTTAGAAAGCAATGAAATTTTACAAATATAAATTATTTAATTGAAGAAGTGTATTATTGCTCGCACGTATAACAAAATATTAATAAATTATTCCCCCCTAAAAGATCTTCGGTTTATACTTTTCGCATATATTCAACATCAGCACGAGCAGGTGTCAGAATTAAAAATTTTAGATTAAGATTGATTGGAACTTAATATCATCAACCATCCAGAGCTAGATTTGCTTCGAGAATGTGACATTCAAGACAAGCTTTGAATTATATTTATACATCTTTAAATTAAATCCAATAGGTGGAGGAGAACCTTTTCAAACGCAAAAACAGGATCTAATAGCCGAGCTAAAGCTCTCCAAAGATATAGAGGGAGTCAAAAAAATGAAAGTTGAGAGGTTGAAAACTGAAGAGAAACAAGAAAAGGAACTGGTGTCCGAAATAGCAAAGCAGTTGACAGCTAACACTCTGCTGGAAAAAGTACGTGCAGAAAAATACTTTTTCTTTTCGATATATTGGTGTGCAACAGCGATCAATTTTATGACGATCACAAAGTCTTATTTTATTTTAAAAAGCATATCTGAAATTCTTATTAAACTGTCGTTATTAAAATGTGGGTGTAAAACACTAATTTCCATTTTTTAAGATTCCGGAAAAAGATTCAACGGGAAACCCGATCCCACCGTGGAAGAGACAAATGATGGCAAAAAAGGCGGCAGAAAAGGCTAGAAAAGATTTAGAAGAACAAATGAAGAAGGAAGCCGAAGAAAAAAGGATTCAGGCGATACCTGCATGGAAAAGGCAGTTGCTCGCGAAAAAAGAAGAAAATGAGAACAAGTTGGTCTCGTGACATTTTCCGATTCAAAACCTTTTTTGACATTACTTCACTCGTGTGACTGTTTATTCCTTTCTTCAGGCCGGCGGCGCACTCGCAGAAGTCGGTCGACGACAAGAAACTGCCGCAGATGCTGACGAAAGTAAACGAAATGGTTCAAACGGTCACCGTGCCATCAATGGAGATGTCGTTCGCGGAAGAAAATAACAAAGAAAACAGTAGACCTCAACAGAAGACGAAAGGTGACGGTGATCAGACAGGCGAAGAAGACGAGGAGAAAATCGCCGAAGACGAAAATGAGGACAGCACTAGAATAATTCCGTGGAGGGCTCAACTGCGAAAGACCAATAGCAAATTGAGTTTGCTGGATTAGCATTCTTATATTCCCAGTCTGTTCAATGTATTTCCATCTCGTAATGTAATGGTTGGTTTTCACCACATGAATGTGCTCCCAGCATGGTTCCGAGGCATTTACAACTGCAATGTCTCGCGAAAATGGTTGCTGAATCGCTGTTGGAACTCAAAATATTCTCGTTATTTCGGTTAATATTCTCGTAGATCTGTATTATATTGTGTTCCACGAAGCTTTACATCGCGTAAGACGACAGGAAAAGAAAATAAAAAAATCATTTAGAGTTCTATATAAGTTTGCAGCGGGTAAAAAAAAATTAATTTGAATTTTTTGTTTTTAAAACTTTACTTGAAGACTAAGCGCAATAAAATGGTTAAATGGTATAAGTTCTGACAAAATCCCTTAATTTTTAATAGTCTTGTATAAATTAATTTTATTGTTATTTGTGTTGCTTTTGACAAAACAATGTAAATATATTTATGTAATAAATTCGTAAGTAACTCTTAATATCCATTTATTTTTTATAAAAATTTTTATAGAAAATCATGTATTACTTAAACACTGTTAAAAGTAAAATGTCGAGAATATTATAAAATTTGTAATAATGATTAACATTGTTCTGTTCATGTCATCATTTACATTAAAATAAAGCATGAGAGAAAATCCATTGAAGGGACAAAAGTAAATTTAGGATCAAAATGGAATATTCACTTTATAAGTACTTTAATTTTGTAATAATATACCTATATAAAAGTAATCCTTCTTGATTTTAAAAAATCTAAATTTAGAAAGTAATCTCTTCCTTTTACGAGTTTTATAAAAATTAACGTTCAAAACTTAAAAAAAGTTTCACAATTTATTAATTAGTAATAAATAGCTTATCCGATCCTTTTTGTCTTTTTTTAAATTCCCCGATATGACTTTAAAATCAATATAATTCTTGACATTAATTAAAATAAAAAGAATTTTTTTAAATTTTCGCTCTTAAAAGAATTTGCTTCAATATTTGAGTAACCAAAATTGATTAAAAAAGGCTTTTTTATGATATTGCTTTTGAGTATATGTTCCTCTCTTAAGAATTTACAAGCTTTATTTATCATCAAATTTTGATACTTCCGCTTGATTTTTTTAGCTGCCTCCAAAATAATATTTCTTGTGCCAATGAAGTGATTTTCCATATTCTCATTCCTTATTTCTGACACAGAACCTAGATAATTTAAATTCCTATCGTCGAATTTATTCGTCACATTCATTCCCGATGTTATTTTAATAAATTCCGTGCTTGATTTTTCTTTGATTTCATTTGTGGGTGTTGGCCCGAGTTCTGTTTCCAGCCGAGAATTACTCATGGAATAGGTAATTTCCTCAATATCGTCTTGAACTTCATCAGCGGTTTCTCTTATTAAGCCTCTCTGTCTTGATTCGGACGAAATTACGTGAGAAATTTCTGTTGGGCTAATTATCTTATTTTTTTCTTTATTTTGTACATGAGGAATTTCAAAAAAATTATATTCTTCCAAAGGACCAAGTTTTAACATCATCTCCTTAAAACGGAAAATTATTGGAGCAATATCATCATAACATGGGTCTGAATGGAAAACGGATAATTCTTTTTTTAATTCCCGACATATTCTATATCTGGCGGAGAGCCCTTTTGTAACGGGAAGAGGCTGAAAAAACAGTAATTTATTAAACGATATAAAAATAATTGATATAATATTACATTGATTAATTATAAAAATTAAATTTTTTATTTTATACTTATTAAATTACTTCAATTCTACCTTTCGTTCTAACGAAAGCATTCGGGCGAGTTTTTTGGCTTCTGCTAAAATATCATTTGGGAAAGCTGTAAGTTCAGCTACTTTTAGACCATACTCCTCGGCGTTGGTTACACCACAAAGCCTTTTATGAGTAAATTGAAGTGAAAATTTTCCTTGCGCCGACTGAACAAGTTTACTTTCAAAATGGTAACTAGAAAAACAAATTATTAAAATTCCCAATACCATAAATATTAAATTTCCAACATTAATAAAACTCAGACGTATATTATATAAATTTTAAAATATATATTACATATTTTA
The DNA here is from genome assembly GCA_028565995.1 of Ricinus marginatus. Lineage (NCBI taxonomy): Eukaryota > Metazoa > Arthropoda > Insecta > Psocodea > Ricinidae > Ricinus > Ricinus marginatus. Next base: position 2,564,717 of record JAOWBB010000013.1, read on the forward strand.
TTTTATCACGTAATAATAATTTTTTTCCTTTTTTTCTGTAAGTCTGATAAGAATGATAATAATTAAATCTATTCTCGAAACAAAATGACAAAAGCATTTTAAAGTTCAATAAAAAAATAGGAAAACATTTGAAGCCTATATACAGTATTAAGCAAAACTTTTTTCCTAATATATATAAAATTTAAATTATCAAATTCCATTATCATTTTATTTATTTTATCTCAATATTTCTCTATAATGATAACAAATTTTACTTCATTAACAGATTTTTTGAGAATACTAAATTATTGGTCTTTTCTTTCTTGAGATTGCCTTTTATTATTATAAAGTAATAATTTAAACAGGTGATGTCATAAGAAGTTAAAAAGTTTTTATCTATATTAACATTCATATTGTTATTGAATATTGAATCAAATTCAATATTTTGTATGCATCTGAAATTTTTTTCGACTTACTTTCTAACATTGAAGTACATTTCTTCAAGTTTTGTTAAGAAAATATAATGAGTGGTCATGAAAAAAAATGCTTTTGAATCTAGAAATTCCTCGCAAATTGCAAAAGCAAGACTTGTCCCTTCATGAATTGATGTTCCCCTACAGAGTTCATCAATTACGACTAATGATCTATCCGTAATGTTGTGCCTTAGGTATTCTATGTCTCGCATCTAAAAATATATTTTACAGCATTTATATTAAACGACAATTTTTGAAATGATTTGTTTATTATTTTATCCGCAAACTACAAAAATGCCGTAAATAATCTTTTTTTTAAAATTTCTAATGAAATAAATTAATTACTATACATATATCTAAAATTTTCGAAAACTTTGGATCTGTTTAATTATTACAAAATAAAGTACAAATTTATAATTATTTGTAAATTAGAATAAGATGTCAATAAACTGGATGGATCATTTATACCGTTCAACAATTAGGCACCATCATTCAAAATTTGACAAGCAAATCTTAAATGAAAAGTTATTTAAAATTTCTTAATTCAGTTGTAACTTTTATAATTTGCATCATTTTTTTTTCTAAAGTAAAAGATGTTTTAAATAATTTCTTTAATTACTTCGACCATCAATGTTGAGGCATTATTTTCAATAGAGTCATCGAAGCCGATTCTCGAAAATAATCGATCAGTTATTCTAAATATTGCCACTTTTGCCGGCACGTAACATCCAATCTGAAAAAGAATATATTAATTATTTTAAGTTATAAAAATATTAATAAGTTGTTCGCAGATTAAAATGAAAATATAAATTAAATTTTAAAACATTCTTACCTGAGCCATTATTTGAAGCAGAGCTACCTGCCCTATATAAATAGATTTCCCACTCTGATTTGGTCCGGTTAAAATTATAAAATTTTGAACCTCTTCTGCATACTGATCTCAAAATCATATAGTTAATTAAAAACTTAAATTATTTAAGGACGAACATGATTAAAGTTTTAGGAACTTAATACTTAGATACTTCTGACAACTCACAATATCGTTCGATACGATAAGACCATCATGGATCACATCTAAAATGGGGTGTCTAGATTCACAAATATCTAGTTTATCTCCAAATTGGGGCCTGACGTAATTTTTTCCAGAACTTACATGAGCAAAAGATATGATCAGGTCTAATTCGGCTACATATTCGCACAAGTTAAGGAGGCACCCTATATATTCCCTGATATCATTCAACATTTCATATAAAATCCTAAAAATAAAATAAAAACTTTATACATTACCTCATCAGAAATTTATTAAATTTTCTGCTTTTCCATTTTGCACTTCCAGAAAAAAATGGCTTATGCATAGTCTTGAAGTTTGAAACATACACGTTTATTTTAAAATAGAACAATTAAATTATAAATAATTAAATATATATAGTTTGTCAGTGTTGGCAAATTGTCATGCAATAAATCTCTTTTTACAGATTACGATATTGTATGATTAAACAAAGACTTACACATTTGTCATTAATTTAATCTCATTAAGAACCTGTTGACTTCGTTGATCTAAAGCTACAAGTTCCGATGTGTAAAAGGAAAAAGTAGATTTGGTCTTCTGAATTAAAATGAATTGTTTTGGTAAATTATATTTCTCCATATCTTTTTTTCCAGATGATGAATATTGAATGTGGAATCCTCTCTGTGCAGAAAAGGACATTCTTAACGGCAAATTGTACTTCTCCCGTAGAGAGCTTATATGATCTATTGCAGCAAACAAAAAAATATTTTCATGTTAAAATGTTTTATTAAATTGTGAAAAATATATTTATACATAATAGCCATTAACTGAATGAATTTTAAGGTGTGTCTTCAAAGTAAAGATGATTTTAAATTCGATACTATCATATATATACATACCATAAAATCATTTATATTAATGATAATAAAACGACCTTTAATTTCATATAATAAATAAAAATTTTATCTTAAACAACTGTATTGAAAATATCGAATTTATTACCCCATATTTCCTGCACAATTTCACAGTAAGTTTTCTTCGCCACATCTAAAAGGCCATTGATGCCAGTTTTAATGGCAAAACACCCGTGTAAATGTGCTGCTACTGAACCTTTTACTGTTTTCGCATTCTCAAAGATTGTTTCCAAAATACGGTCTAGAATGATTTTGTATCTTGCATCTCCTAAATTCTTAGTATCACAGAAGAAATTTTTCTGAACAATATTTCTGAGTGTATGAAAACATTTTAAAAGTTTATATAAATAAATAGAATTAATATACCTCTCGAACGGTACAAAAATATTCCGAAGATGCTTCTTCTAAAGATGCGATTAGTGTTGGCAACATTTCTAAAGTGGTCTTTAAAAGCAATACGTATTTCAATTGAAATTCAGCAACCCGAAGACCATCTTGCTTTGGTGCATGCATGCAAAGACTTAATAAGTTTTCAACATTTGCGAAACCGGAAATTGCTGCCTATAAAAAAAGAATTAGAAATAAGAAACCGAATAACATTTGCTGCATATGTTCATACATAACAACTTGTAAAAGACCACAAAAGTTAGTAGAATTTCATCTTACATTCAAAATTGTTTATATTCTGGATAAACTCACCTCCAAGGCAAAGAAAAAAAATGGTTTCTGAATAAGTTCTGTCACGCAATCTAATCTGGTTTCAATTTTGGTTAAGGAGCAAGGAGGCTGCAAAATATTTGCTCTTAAAAGCCTAACCCCTCCTTTGGTATGACAGTGCTTTAGTACTCCCAGCAATGTATTGTTAAAACTTGATTCTGAATTTATTAAACTCACAACCAGCTCCAATCTATTTGCAGTATCCAAATCTGTAATTGAAGATTACTGCTGAAACTCTGGTATGGAGAAAATTTATTATAAAACTGAAAAATACCCACGTTCTTTCTTAAAAAGCATTTAGACCTTAAATATAAAGTCAGTACTATCAGTACATATTGAAATGTTGTTTCATTTGTTGTTTAATTTCTAGTTTCAACAAATTGGTGGATCTAACGGTGAACATTAGATTGGATATCCACTTTTTTCCCAGAGAGCCATATTACTTGTAATAAGACTCAACTGAGAGGAAGGTCTCAGTTTCAGATTGGCGATTCGCAAATGCTATCCGTGACAGAATCCGGCAGCATGAGGTTGAAAGTGTTTTTGGGAATATTGAAGCTAGAAATATTGGCTGCGGGAAATAGTGAGTCACCGAAACTCGCTCACTGCAAGAATGATAAGATGAGGGGTCAGATGAGGCGTGATACACCATAGTGGATAAATGCTAATACTTCATTACATTTTCGAACTCGCAGAAGATAGTAACAATCTGATCTAACAGACGATCTGTTATTTAATAACAAAAAACGATTGTTTTCTGCGAAGCCTAATAAATAAGATAGAGAAGAGAGAATTTGTTCCTAAAGTTTGATTTTTCGAATTCTCCGTATTCGCCACAAAAATTCACGAACAATTAATTTATACTAATCACATATCGAAAAAGCGTAAAGGGCCACTGCGTGAGAATACTACATTGAAGAGTCATAAGAGAGAAAAGCGCGAATAAGGGATTATAGCAATGGAATCGAATAAGAAGATTTAAAGTTATAATCTAAATTACTGATTGTTTAATATCGTTTTCAGACAAATCGCTGTTAATAAAATCTCGACCAATAAGTCAGGTTTTGTGTTTAGAATGCTAGAGCCTCATATGAAGCTTCTTTTTGTATAGAAGGATTTCTAAATATGTTGAGCCAGTTTTTCGTTGAACTACCAGGATGTTTTACTTATCAAGAAAAAGGCGTTATTTCGTCACCTTTGCAGAAGTCGGCATCATCCATACATGATGGACTATGATTATCAGTGAATGACTTAATCATGAGTCAGTGTAAAATGGTCAAATACTGTGAACACACCTAATGCAACATTGTCCCTTCTCCATCACAGTTCGTAAAACATCAAAAATTATGTGATTGACACATCAATTACTAAATGCCTTTTTTTTCATGTGATTAAACATTACCTATTATCATTGTATCTTCAGTACCCTGATATTCCACCTTAACTGACCGTGAGGCGAAAATAACATTCTGTGTATATTCTACATATTTGATAAGTGCTGAAGCTGCTGCTAAAGCATAAAATCTGGAATTGAAATGTAAAGACATTAATATTAATCCAACTTTTTTGTTTTTATATTTTTATTTAGAGTCTTTTATATTTGTTATTACTGTTGTGCATTTATATATTATGCATCTTTATTATTGCATGCACCTACTTATCACGTATTAGAATCATAACAGTTCCGCTTTCTGGAGAACTATACTGGTTAATCAGCTCCAGTCCAGTTTTCTCGTTGAAATGACGCCTCTGTATACTTGTTACAGTTGTTGTGGGAAAGTGTTTACGTATATCCATATATAGCTTGGTAGGAGACGAACCTTCGATGAAAGTGTTAGGAATAATAATCTAAAAGACAGAGGATTACTTGAAACTGTAGATATTATGTCAGCGGATAGTTTTTTGAACACAGAAAAACATACTTCCACAAATTTTAAGATGTTCATTTTTGTAAGTGAATGAATGTATCTCTGATTATCACTTATTTGACATAGTATAAGATGAGGTCTTTGGGGATCCATTGCTGCAATGCCCACTTCACCTCTCGCTTGGCCTCTACCTTCAGTTACAGCTACAGAAAGCCATAATAAATCAAATAAATATTAATTAAAATGCAATATTTGTTATATTACAGATTTAAGCAATATATAAACACTTAATAAGAGATACCGTTTTGTATATATATTGTATGAAATTGAAAGCAAGAACCTGAATGCAACGAAGGATTCGAAAAAGTATACTTAAGTATAATCTTATGTAATTTAAAAAGATCATTTAATTTCTACTTCGAATATTTTACCTAAAATATAAGAGCCAACATCGCAATCCGAAGTGGTTCCAGATTTGGATCCAGACGTTTTTGGAGATTTTGTATTTCTATAAACGGGAGTTTTAACATCCGAAGAAGGTTTACTGGTCGAAGCAACAGAATTTTTTCTATATTTTTAGAAATTTTAAATTAGCTCATTCTTTGAAAAATTTCAAATTACCTTGGATTTTTTTTTAAATTTATAAATTTTTTTACCTAAGCGAAGTTTTGATACTTCCTGGAGTTCTTTTTGGCTGACTTTTTCTCTTCAAACCATTAAACTGTGAACGGCAGAATTTGTGAACATTAATACTTCGATTCAATTAAAAAAATAAAAATTTTCTTGAAAGCAATTAATAAAGAAATTTTAAAGGAAAAATTCAATTACTTTAATATTTTTTCTTAATTTATTTTTATTTAAATGCATTGATAAATTATTTTATTTTCATTTTTAAATTTATTTTTGGTTGGATAATCTATATTTCTGTAGATTAAATAGATAATTATTGAATTTAAAAAACTTTTAAGCGCAACAAAATTCTATTTGAATTCTATTGATAGAAGATATTTAATTTCAATTTTACTGCCATAATGTTATTTCTGAAATATTTTTTAAACGGTGAAAACATCTAAATGTCTTAAGTTCATTAAAATATTAAAATTGTCTCCCATGTCAAATCTATCACAATCCACTTTATCTAAATTAATAGATTAAGTCATGGATACGAAAGAAATCATATAAAGTATGAAGAAGAAAAAAACTAAAATATTAAATAAAAAATTTCTTTTAACCCGATATTGCTAAGAAAAAAGTCAGTATTTTGCGCTGCAAATTTTGATGTAGTTTAAGCAATAAAATTCAACAATATGTCTAGTTGTAAACAAAATGTTTAAAAGTTTATTAGATTTAGGAATATATAATTTTTATATTTTATTTAACAATATATAACTTTTTATTTTCTTTTATTTAACAAATTATTTTTGGAATAAAAATGGCTTTTAAATTTGAAATAAAAAAGGTAGAATCAACCGAGTTTGACACGCCAATCGTATTCACTGAACAGGACCGAAAAGTCATGCCCTATGGCTTCCTCACGACATTTCGTGAAATGGCATGGAAAAATTTTAAAAGAGCCGAATATGAAGCTTCTACTAGAGATTTCAACATAGCCGTCGGAATGTTTCCGGATGATAGGAGAAGCGTCATTGGGAGAGGTTTCTCCAGAAGCAAGAATGCATTGTTTGAAGGAGCTCTAAGAGATGCCGAATACGTCTTAAGTAAAAACGAATATGATAAAGAGGCCATATACTTGCAAGCTCTTTCGCGGTATGAGTTGAAAGATTTCGAAGAAGGTCTCATGGCTTTCAGAAACGGCATGAACAAAAGAGGGGAAAGACCAGAGTTTCGGGACGGACGTTATCAGGCAGAAGCTACAATAGAAGATTGCATTGGTAGATATGCAGGTCCAGTGCTAACCAAAATGAAGACAATTATCAAAAAAATGGAGATGAAGAAAGAGAAAGAGCGAAAGATGAAAGAGAGGGAAAGCAAATACGTGGATGATTTAGATATACCATCACCTCATCCCTGCAGCTATTTCGAATGGAACCGATATATGCGAGCTCAAAATCAACTCAACAGTGTTTTGGCGGAAACCTATCTGGGGAAACTGAACAATGACAGAAAATGGTTTATGAATGTTCTGGAAAACCCAAACATTGTTTCCGTGAATAAAAAAGGGACTGCAAAAATAATCAAATTGTCCAAAAAAGCTCTCGACGATTTGAATAAAAGAAAAGAAATTCTAAGAACAAGGAAACCTTATTATCACATTCAGTACAAAAATGAAACATTCAAAGTCAAGAAAAATAAAAATTCCGAGTTCCTATACAGACAAAATCTACAACAGGAAATTGCTGAAAAAATGCTTTTTGAATTGCATAATCAGAGAATGGCTAAAAACCCAAAAAGATGCATTGAAATTGCCGACAGGATCAAAAAGTTCTTAGATAAATCACCGAAATCTTTATTACCCAGAAAGAAAGAATTATCCAATATCTTGTATAATACTATAGGTTTGACTTATCTCGATCTGAAACAATTTAAATCCCATTTGAGTGAAAGAGAAAATTACAAAAGATTATTGTACTGGCTTGGATTCGATAGCATATATTTAGACAGCAAGATGGAGCCCCTTGTGCAAGAGACCGCTTTTCCCTTCACCGATTACAAAAAATGGATGATTTTGTACGAATCCTATTTAGAATTTTCGGCTACTGATTTAGAAAGAGCATGGATTTTCCATGAAATTGGCAGATGCTATGGTGAATTACATAAATGGGAGCACATGGTCCTTCGTGGCAAAAAATGCTTTTTAGCCGCGAAAAACTGTAACAACTATATCTGGATGATAAACGGTTTGTTTATGATGGTAGTCGGCGAAATGAACGCTCATAACAAGGAGGAGGCCTTACAAGCACTCGGAGATTGCATCGATTGCGCCTACAAATATCAGAACGAAAGAGTTATTGAATTTTTACTCATGGCACAAAGAGTGCTGATAGAAAAAGACATTCAAGAGGCTTTCGTTGATACAAACACGATAATAAAAAAAAGAGAGGAATTTATAATTAATTTAATGCATGATCCGGAATTGATAGATAGAACAAAAGACTTGTTTAATAGAATGGCTTCCATACCGTCGAATAGAAAAATGAGTATTTGCCCTGGAATAAAACCAAAAAATACTTTAACTTCTAATAAGAGTAAGAAGTCAATTCTTCCAGGAGGATCAGGAGGTCGGCTAGGCCTTCATCCTGTGAATCAGTACACACATGATGAATTTTTAGATGTAACATCGAATACCTAAGAATATACTTGATATATATTCGGAAACGATTTCTCCGTGGCACAGGATTAAAATACAGTTCTCCTGTCAAATACAATAAATATTTCATTTTAAAAGAATATTACGTAATTAAATTTTTTTCCAAAATTACAGAAAAATTTTGTCTTTACGAAAAGATAACTCTTGATTAAAAACAACTTTTTATTCATAAATCTCAGAATTTAATGACTTTTATAATTTTTGACATTCTTAATGCAATTAAAAAAATAAATCTGACAATCATTGCAACATAAACTAAATAATATGGAGAATATTTTTTATCCAGTTATACTCAATTATATCGAAAAATAAAATGTTCGTCCAACCCAGCGCCAATAATTGAAATGCAAGTTGTTCAGAACTAAGATCATTTTCCCAAAGATTTTCAGACTTATTTCAGACTTAAAATTTTAATCCAGAATCTAAATGCATATCAAAATTTGCTCTAAAATTTCATTCCTTCATTAATACATATATAACCGAAAAAGAATTCCCGCGATATTGGAATAAGATCATTATTATTATAATAATATGTTTCCACTAATCACAATATAAATAATTATATACATTGTTTATTTTTTATAATAAATGTGTAATTTATAAATTTCATTATAAATGACGAAACTTTAAAATTGAGGTCATTTTTGTTATTTCTTCTGCTTTTTTCATGAGTTATAATTTTTCAACCATCTAATGATACAATCATTTATAAATATTATAATTAAAATTATAAATTACTTACACAAAATGTATTAGAGCTTCGATTAATGGTATGTTCCAGAAAGTTGAAGGGATCTTCACAAGATGTAGAACCTTCGCCTTCTCTAAAATATTTTAAGATAATTAAATGCTTATTTTCAATTAAAAGTTTAATAATAAAAATGTTCAAAATCTCTTTATGGAATTAAACTTATAATAATTTTATGCATTTAAAAAAACATTACATTTCTGAAGTATTGCAGCTTTACCTTAAAAAAATATGTTCTGATTTTTCAGTTTCCTGTTCATTCAATTTTCTGTTTTCATCAAAGTAGTTTTCTTTAAAAAAAGAAAAATTATTATAGTATTGTACCTCAAAATTTTTAAATAAAGTTGCAGCTTTATTTAAAGTTTCTTTAAAAGTTACCTGGTAAACTTATTTTGTAGCCCTGTAAAGTGTTATTTTCAGAAAACTTTAAGTTTTTTGCATTATAAAATGACTTGATAATGGTGCTGAATCCTGCAGCCGAAATATCGCTGACACTGGAAACTGTTTAGAAAACTAATTTATCCAAAAATTATATTTAAAAGATTTTAGAATTGATTACAAAATCGAAAATTAAATCAATGTGCAAGGCATTTTCACTAAAGGAGAATAAAATTTGTCAGACATAAATAATAAAAAATAATAATCTTGATAAAATTTATTTCACGTTTTTCTACAAGGTTTCTAATACAAATAAAAATTTAAATTAATCATACCTACCGGATTTTGAATGTTGAGATACTTCTTCACTTTCATCATCATGTCTTCTTCTCTTTCTACTAAATGTGTTCGAAATCTGCTCGTTGGAATTACATTTTTGATAAGTAAGACCTGAAAAAATTTAAATCTCCTTTTTAGCCAAATCATTACGTATTTTTTTTTAACAAGTTATCTGCCATAAAAAATTAACTAAAAACTTTTCTTTAGTATCTCAAAAACACTTAATTATTTAATTTCTTTTTAATCTAAAGCCCGAGAATTTTATTAAAACCTGGTGTTGATTTCGGCGTATTTTGTAAGTTGCTTGCTTCGTAATTGTCTAAAATGTCCATGGAATGATTTTTCTCCGGGAGAACGACATTGTGAAATGGCGAGGGAAGAGTATTTGTTACTGCAACAAAAAATGCTTTATTTTGCCACTTTTCAAATAATTTTCTATAAACTAGCCGACTTAAGAGTACAAAACCAACACGGAAACCTGTATGATAACCCGGTAAATTTGATTTAAAATGTTTTTGAGTGCGATATCGTAATCTCTTTTGCTTTGAAAAATATTCGCTTTTTACAACATTCATTTCTTTTTAAAATTTTTATGTGAATTTCTTACAAAAATTGAAAAATACTGTTGAGTATAAATGAATAGAGTTCTTTTGCAATGATTTCGGTTAAATTTCAGCGGAAGCGGAAATATATTCCTGTAACAATAAAATAAATTAAAAATGAAATTCAAAAATTAGACGTGGCACGAACCACTGGTTCTTAAAATAAATTAATGATGAATTGTGTTTTCTGTAATTTAAAGCTATAAGGATTAGAGAATTTCAAATTCAAAATTGATGAATTTTTAAAAGATATATTGAAGGAAAATTAATATCCTTCATTTATTATCTTCGATTCCATGTATCAGAGTTTTATCTGCCTATCCTTATTTTATTTTAAAAGTTCTATTTCATTTAGATTATGGATTGTTCCATGGACATCAACTGCAAGAGGTGATTTTGCGTTGTCTGTGGTCGCGATTAAATCAGCTGATGTATCATAATAAAGAAATTGATTTTGTTTGTGTACAAGTTCAGAACAAAGGATTTTATGATTTTTTGTTTTATAATTTTTATTTATTTTTTTGTTTTGAAATTTTAAATCTTTTGATTCAGAAGAAATTACATTGTTATTTATGAGTCGCGCATATAAATAATAATTTTATAAATAGTCGATAAGTATGCCAAGGATATTTTTATTATTAGAATCTACGTCTTTTTTAATTCGAATATTGTTGCTCCTAATTTATTAAAGTGCTAAATTAAAATCATATATTATATATTATTTTCTCATTTTTGGGCACACTTTTAATAATTTAAATTATTTTATAAAAAAATTATATTTTTCTTTCCAATACAATGAACATAATAGATTACCAATTTTTCCAAACTGATAAAAGCAGTTTATAAATTCTATAAAAGTTCAAAAAGAAAATCTTATTTCCTAATTTAAATTAAAGTTTTACAAAACATAAATTCTAGGGTTTAACTATTTAACTTCTTAACTAAATTGAAAGAAATGATGATCCTTTAAAAGATATATTATTATTAAAACAGATAAATTTTATATTTATTAATTAATACAAAAATTATTTAATTGATTTAAAGAAAATTGAATTAATATTCTGTAAAATTTAAGCTATGGCCCTTATGACATTGTCTTAATGTTTTATTTTAATAGGTACATCACAAAAGAGCATAACTCTAAAACTCATCAATTCACCATTATTTTTCTGCTAAATATAATCATTCCAGTTGTCTAAATTCCAATAAAATTGATATTTAGAAGATAAAATTGTTAAAAATAAAAATTGTAGGAATTCATTATAGTAAAAATTTGAGAAATAAATTTGAACATATTATTATCAAATTCATTCCAAAAAATACAAAGTTAAAGAATAATTTAACTTAGTTAAAAATAGAAAATTCACTTTAAAAAGAAGTAAAAGGATATAGTATAAATGTGTAAATTAATATGTTAATTATTATGAATTAAGATATTTAGAACATATAATACAATCAGTCTTTTCATTTCTAATTTATAGACTTTTTATTTTTAATATATAGACTTTATATTATTATAAACTTTGATCACTTAATGATTATTTGATCACTTTTTAAGGTATTTCTTATAATCATAGTGGTATGGTTTTTTTTTGCAAAAGTTCTTTGAAAAAAGTGCTGTTCAAGAAATGATGATGAATTTTTAAACATGACATTTAACTGGCTTCTGGAATACAAATTTTTTATACTAGATTTACTGATATCTACTTATACTAGATCCATAAGATCTAGTCTACTAGATATATACTGTACTAGATCTACTGAGATCTACTAATATCTATTGATATTAACTTATTTAACTGATAAATTGGCTATATCTCATTTATTTTACGTAGTTTCTTGTGTGGCAAAACTATATTTCAAAAAAATTCAAATATAAATTTATAATGGATTAAGTGATTGAAAAAAAAATTTGTTTTACTTTATTATTAACTCTTTTAAATTATTTTAAATTCGCATATAATATTTACCATATTTTTCTTATTAATATTTTTTAAATATTAAAATATGAGTTTCTGGAGTAATGATTTCTGTAGATTAAGTAAAATTTTATGGTTTTGTTGTTTAGGCGACACAATCAAGAGATGTCTGCCGACACTCAGCATCGCACATCAAATATTGGCTGTAGTATCGTTTTACCTCAGCCCGTTAATGATCGTTCCATAATCGAGAGTGTTACCGGTTTTATCACGGAGGTTGTCCCTTCATCTTCTGCAACAAGCGAGAACAAAGATATAATAACATGGGCAAGATTCGAGTATGCAGATGTGAATGATCCGGCGGTTCATCCCGAGAACGGTGAAGACAGCTTGAACTCTCCTCCCTTGCTAATAGTGTTGGGGTATGGAAGTGGAGTGCAAGTTTGGTCTGTGAGGAACAACGGAGAGGCCAGCGAGGTATTGTCTTGGAGGAGAGGCGTAGTGCGGACTCTTCGTATACTTCAGACCCCAAAATCGGATGTGCACGATGCCTTCGCTCACAAGCGGCCGCTAGTTGCGTTGTGCGATTCCACCGGACCGGGTCCTCAATTTTGTTCCCTTAGTTTTATTTCTCTTCGAGTGGGAGATCAGGTGAAAATCATAAAATATAAAAATCCGGTGAGTGATGTGATTTCTTCTCGTACTGTTGTAATCGTGACATTCCCAGAGAAACTGGCGATCTTGGATGCTGGAACACTAGAAGAGAGAAAAGCTGTGATTACGTGTTATCCGACAACGGGACCGAATCCGAATCCGGTTGCTCTCGGGTCACGATGGCTGGCGTATGCAGACAAAAAGCTTCAACCTGGGTATCTGTCGGCTGGAGGAGCAGAAATCTACTCTGGACAATCTGTTACTGCGACTGTTCTGCATGCCGCAAAGTCCTTTGGAAAGGGGTTGCGAGATTTCGGTGATGCCGTAGCAAGCAGCCTGGCCGGACAACGAAACCTAGTTTCTTCTCAGGCGGGAAATAATGATATGCACCCTGGAGTGGTAACGATTCTTGATATGCATTCAATTACCAATTATATGAGAGAAAACGAAAATGAAGAGAGTAACGATATCGTCGCACATTTTATGGCTCATACAGAATCCATTGTTGCTCTCTCTTTTGATCCTTCAGGAATGCTTTTGCTAACAGCAGATAAAAGAGGCTATGACTTCCACGTTTTTCGGATATTCCCTCATCCTTGCGGTTCGAACAGTGCAGCGGTCCACCATTTGTATATTTTGCATCGTGGAGACACTACCGCCAAGGTTCAAGATATTGCATGGTCAGGCGATTCACGATGGGTCACCGTTAGCACCTTGCGCGGCACAACTCACCTTTATGCAGTTACCACTTATGGGGGACCTATCGCTGTGCGTACTCATGCAACACCATACGTTGTAAATAGACAATCAAGATTTCATCGAAGTGCAGGACTCTTGGCAGACGGTCGAAACAGTCCCGAAACCATTACTCTTGCTCCTTGCGTTGCCTTCGCCAATCCTCGGTTGCCACCTTTTCCTCATCCTACAACTCTGGGAGCTCTCGCCCAAATCAGATTACCGTTTTTGGTTAGCAATTCACCTCATTACCAACAACAGAGAAATGACAACTTAGGAAAATCTGCTACTCGTCAATCTTCCTGTGAAGAAGTTTGTTCTGTCCCGTTAAAATTGTCCGTCTGTTTTGATCAGCCTCGCGGATGGATTCCCATGAGTGCGAAAGTCGTACAGAAAATCCAAAAGAGATCTGTTGACTCCCTTTTTATAATATCTTATAGCGGAAATCTGATGGAGTACCATCTGAAACCGCGACCAGCAGCCGGTATACCGAAAGAAAAAATTTGTGATGACACCCCAATCGAATTGGAAGTAGAAGCGAAGGCTCAATGGGTATTGTTAAGGCCGCCGCATACTTCTGAGCTTCAGCTTCCCCTATCCCCGAATAATCCTCTAATGACGCAGTACGAGTATTCGAACGTGCTGGATAATGATAGAATCAATGAAGACGATGATGAGCACTGGCTTTCTCAAGTCGAAATTGTCACCCACACCGGTCCCCACAGAAGATTATGGATGGGTCCCCAATTCGTATTCAAAACATACAACTCCGGTTATACAAGCGACTGCGATGCCATCGAGGTTGGATCCACCCCCGGCCCGAGACTGGCCCGATCGAACCCTGTCAACATTCCGTTGGGAAGTTCCACAAGACCGATTCTTCCCGTTTTAATCGAATCTACCTCGAATAGCAGCTTAGAGCATTCCCCAAGGATGTATCCTAGCTATAGCGAGGATTCGGATAGTTCTTTGGGGACAAGCGATTCTCAGTTGGCAGAAAGTTTGGCCGACGCGATGATAGAGAATCCCTCAATTGCTACCAAAGACCAGGCAAAAGTGGCGGTAGATTTTATTACTTTATGAGGCAAAAAATTGCAAAAAGTGAATTAAAATACCCTAATTAGGTTTAAACATTCGTTTTATCATTATGATAGTGATTCTTAATTCTTAATATTATACTTTCCATCGCTTGCATCGAAATAATATGAAAAATGACTTAAAAACTTCGTACACATGAACGCCTTTTATTCATTTTGGAACATTCATTTAATGTATTTAGTTGTTTTTTTATATGTCCGAGCAAATAATTAATCCCAAATTTATTATTTAAGCAGATGAATCAGTAATTTGAAAAATAATTTCAAAATATTTCGCATAAAGTTTATAGCTTTTCCAATCGATTTCTGAAATAGTTAATTCTTTATCTAAGTCATTAATTTCATAAAACTGATCTAGAATAAAAATTTTACACTAACTTATTAAATAATATTTTTCTTCGCTGAAAATAGTAATTCAAAATTAAAATTTATGTATGTATGTATATATACTTTAGAACTTATCAATGAACAATTGTTAATGAATTAAAAAAACAAATCACGTAAATATAAATCACAAGATTTTTGTCATAAGTTTAATATCAGTATTATACTGAAAAATTTGTTTTGCACAAAGTCCTTTATATTAACACATATCAAAAATCAGATTTTTGTTGTAATTATGTGCCAAAAGATTATTTGCTAAAACAAATAGTCAATATTAATTTTTTTATTAATTTCGGATCCATGAGACTGCAGAAATGAATTTGCTAATAGTACAATTAGAATGAATTAAGCACAGTTTAAAGCATAAAATAAATCTTCCAGATCTTCTGTATATGTAGTTTTATTAATAGTAAATATTTCGAATTCATGATAATCATCTTTTACAACAAATAATTGCTAACTACCATGGATAAACGAAATCTTGCTTAGTAAAAATTTTATAGTCCTGTTTGTTGTGCAGTCTATACATATTAACCGTTTTAGATAAAATAAATATAATTATCTATTCTTTATTTCGTTATAATTTTATGCTTTAAAAAATAAATGAATAAATTATACTTTTAGTGACAAATATATAAATTGCAATATGAATTCAGAGTCTACGATTTTAATAATATTATTATTAAAATATTAAAAGACCCTGACATCATATAATATTAATTTCGTACTCTTTCAGTTGCAAATAATGTAAGAGTTACTTATAACTGTCCTTTAATATACACTAAAGATTTCAAAAAATTATTCGTTTTTGTTGCTTTAAACAAAATTGCATTAAGTTGCATTTTTATATAAAATTTCATCAATATCCATTTTAAAATCAATTGAAAGAAAAATAATTTTCTAAATATATATATATATACACACAACTATAATTTTGCGGATTATACTGAAAATTAGCTACTTATCAATAATTTCAAATTTCATTAGCAAATTAAATTAAAACGAAAAGTATGAAAATTAAAACTGTGAAATCCGTCCAGACCGCAAGCACACAGGCGATTCATTTATAAAGAAATGCAGCAAGCTTATTTCATACCTTTTTCATAACTATTAGAAAAATTAGGATTTATTAAGTTTTATATCAATTTTCTAAATATAACGCTTTAAAAATCATCCACCATTAATGAGCATTTCATTTTTATTTTTTGAATCATATTTCCAGTCTCATCATAAATGTAAATTTTACAATAAGGAAAAAATTTTAAAACAATGTTGTTACCTTCTTAAAGACTTGTTTTTAGACAAATATTTTAAATATTTTATTTTGTTAAATAACAAATACTTTAAGAATAGAATAAAATATTAATCTTTTACATGTGGTAAAATTTATTTTATCGAATGTAGATATAAAGTACTCATTTTACTACAACTGTTTCGCTTTCACAATAATAATAGGTTGTTCTGGATATTCATTAATATTTTTCAGTTCTTTTGCAACTTCTGTTAGATATTAAATTACATGATTGGTTTGACATTTACCTTCAAGACAGTTGGTAAAAATAAATGCCTTTTTAATTCAAATCGTATTAAATATTGAATAACATTTATTGTCTCAAATTTCTGAAAACTGAACTGCAATTATTTCTGTTCAATGATTCTGTTCAACCGTCACAAAAAGTATTGATTAAGGAACTTTTGACGAAACTCAGGTAATATACAAACACCTGATACTTCTTTCATTTATTTATTTTGTCTTAATTTCTTCAAAATTATTCAAATTCATGATTCATTGTTCTATTGTAATTAATATTTGAATTTCTTATTTATTTTTTCAAATATTCTCAAAGTTATTTTGCACATTTATTTTACTCATTTCCATTTCAAATCTGATTTATTCCATAGTTTTCCCTTTTCGTTAAAGTTTTATTACTTAGAGTTCTCATTATTCTTTTGAAACAAAGTTGTAAATGAAACATTATTAAATATATTTAGAGTTATCATTTTCGTTTAGTATGCTAAAGTAAGAATATTGAATTATAAGATTTCAACTTTATTATACCAAAAATTGCAAATCTAATTGGTAGTCAATTAAACTTACAAAATATTTTTTGTAATATAAGCATATATATATTTAAAATAAAAATAATCTTCTGTATGTGTATTATTGATGACTGTCAAATGTTTTCCGATAATTACATTAAAACATATAGATGACCTTTTATTTTAGAAAAAGCAGATTTCATATAATCCCATAATACTCTAAATTAAGAAACGTTAAATGAGACATATATTAAGATTGGGCTACATGTAAGTTCTAACTGATTAATCTTGTGTATCTTTAGTTTTAGTGTGAACATGAATTTATGTAAAATTACGATAATATTTGTTCTTATAATTCAGGCTTATTCAAAATAAAAATGAATAAGAGCTTAATCCCAATATTTAATAAGTCCATCCCAACCGGCTGTCGCTAGTTTGCTGGGTTCATGAGGATGCCACAAAGCTGAAATGCAAACATTATCATGTGCTTTCCATTTCTTGAACAACTTTGTTGTTTTCCAGTCCCAAACATAGCATTTTCCATCAGCGTCACCCGATGTTAAGTAGCTAAAATTGTAGAACACAAGTGCTTAAAATTTATAAAATATTTTTTTAAAGATAAAAATTATACTTTTACATACAAAAATTTATAAGTGTTAACTTTTAGTTTTAAAAATGTCGTGCTGCTATTTTTGATGTGAATTAATATTAAATTTTATTCCTAATTTAATATTTATTTTCTTTTTAAGCATTTTTTTGGTTAAAAATTTGAAACTTTAGAAATTACCTCATATCTGGAGAAAAATCCAAGGAACACGCATATCCAGCCACCATATGACCAGTAAAAGTTTTTTTCCTATTCATTTTAAATCTATTAATGGCAGAGAAAATAACTATTTTGTTGTCCATACTCTGACAGGCCAGCCATTTCTGATTCGGCGACAATGTGACCGCAGGCATAGAATGCATGGTAGGATCAGCAATGTATTTCATATCAACAGGAATGTCCCATTCCCATACTCTTAAACTTTTGTCATCTGAAGTCGTTACAAATCTTCGATTTTCATCAACAAATGTAATTGAATTTACTGCACCTAAATGTCTGTCATATTCTTGAACTACTTCACCAGATCGTATATCCCACTGTAAAAGCAATAGTAAATCATCTTGGCTAAATCAAATATTTATTCTTCATAAATCAAATTCATTCTTTATATCTCACCTACCTGACTTTCATTTTTCTTTTTTTTCATAAATTTAATCAGTTATGAATTGTTCTTATATGAGTATGAAAATATAAGATTTTATACATATAAAATTAATTTTATTCTTAAGTGTAGAATAAATACAATGTAAAAAACAATAATCCAACAATTTCATGATAAGTATAAAAAAAGATATGTCAACTTACACAGACAATTTTTTTATCAGATGTTCCGGCCACAAAAAGATGTTGCTTATCATCATCGGGATTAAATTTGCAACAATAAGGAATTTTACGACTTGTAAACCTTGATATGCATTCACCAGTTTCGGTATCCCATAGTTTAATATAGCGATCGTAAGCTAAAAGAACCAATACATTGGTATAAATATTATTATTTGATACTTTTAATTATTAATATTTGCAATTATAACACAAAAATTGGCCGTTATACTTTTGTCAAAAATGCTTTTGTACATTTTCAGCATTTTTAAAAAATTTTACATTTAATTTAAGATTTATTAAAATTTTGCTAGCTCTTTAAATATTTTATACCAAAATACCTAAAATATTCAAATCATTTTTAACATTTTTGTCTATTCAAATACAGCTTTAAGAATGATTAAAATTTCTAAAACTTAATAATTACCTGCAGAAAGAAACTGAGTACCGGAATTGTTAAAACTAACATCTCTAACTGCTTGCCTATGTCCATAATAAGTTCGAACACATCTTCTTTCTTTATATACCTCCCAAATCTAAAAAAAAATTTAAAATTCAATAACCTCTCTGAAAATATCTTTTTCTATTTCAACTTTGTTTTTATATTCCTAAAATTAATGTAATCACTGGATTAAAACAGCAAAATTCTCTCAAAAATAATTTCTAAATGAAAATACTAATTAATATGCAAAAATTATAAAAAAATTTATCTTTGAAAATAAAAAGTTTTGCAAAGTTATTAAGGGTTACTTAACATTAAATATAATGATAGAGTATAAAAATAAAAGACCTTCACTCTGCAATCCATTCCAGCAGACAAGAGTAAATGAGCAGACTTTGGAAACCACTTTATTGTAGCTATGCCTTTGCTATGCCCTTGCCATGTATGTATAAGAGCTTTGGGTAAAAAGCACTTTTGAGGTGGTGAATCAGATTTTAAATTAACTCCCACATCTTGAGGAGCATGTAAGAAATTTCTTCCCAAATAGTCAATACTATCCTTAACTGAAAAAAATTTTCAGTGTGAATAAAATTACATGTAGAACATTTACTTTGGAAGGTAAATTGATATTTTCAAAAAACATACTATGAAGAACTGTTTTTTCTTCCATGGGTCTTTCTTCAACAACCTTTCCTCTCTTTTGCCTTTTTGCCAAAATTTCTTCCAATTCTTCTGCTTCTTCCTAAAAAAAATTTAATTCATTTAATATCAATGTATTATTTTTTTTTCATTCTTATCTCAATTACAGTATGCTGTTCTACTTACTTCTGTTGGTTTCACTATTCTTTTCTCATCCTCATAAGAAGCCCATGGCCCAAGAAATCCTTCAATGTCAGCAGGATTATCATTTTTCTTTCTTTTTCTTTTATCTAAAAATCTTTCCTTAGTTGTTTCAAATACTGTTTTATTTGCTGCATCTTCACTTGGTATTATATTATCACTAACAACTATATTATCACCCCCTCCAGAAACAGATAAAGATGGATCAATAGCAAATCCATAACTATGAAATGTTCTTCTCTGGTTTTCAAACTGAAATTCATTTAAATGTGCTTTTTCTACATATCCAGAAAGCATGTTTTTTTGCAATTTCTGTTGCTGTGTTTTGAATGGATTTTCTGGTCCAACGTCTGGTGCAAATAACTCTTCATATTTTGGATTATAAGATATTTCTTTGGTTAAACTATCTATAGGTCTAATAGTTTCATGAGCACCCTGAAAAATAATTTTATTTAAATACTCATATATTTCTGCAAATACATTAATTATTAAAAAATAAAAGATAATTAAATAAATTCCTATCGTTAGGTATAATTATGACTGATCCATTTTATTTTATTTTTATTTATTAATTTTATTTTGTTTGCAAATATTTTAATTTTTAGTTATGTTGGGAAATTACTGCGTAAAGGCGCCAAATTGTTATCATTTTATTTTGGAATATTACTAGACTATGAAACAATAGTTACACTATGGAATTAGAATGATTACTTTTAAAAGTCTATTTTTTTTCAATTAATTGTGATTCAATGTTAATACAAATAATTAAATTTATAATTAGTTACTATTACGAATTTTTTTTCAAATAATTTCAACAGAAGTAAAAACTTACCACTGGAACAACATCAGGAGCTGCGCAGATATTGGTTTGGAACGACAGTGAATTTTCTAATGAATGTGATTTACGATGCAATGTCTCAGGCTCTGAATCGCTACTGTTTTCATCACTATTATATTCTTGCAGGCTTAACATTTTACACTTCTGAATTACACGCAAAAATTATTTCCATCTCAGGAGATACACGCCAGATGCCACTTCAGTTTATCTGATTCCACGCTAAATGATCACAAAAATGATTTTTTTTGTCTAATAATTTTCATACACTTCAAAAATAATTTATATTAAGAGCTGCTTAGAAATATAAATCTACTTATTTTTTTTATAGAAATGTAGATCAAATGAGATTTTATTACAATTCTAATATTTTATTTTTTTTTTCAGAGACGTGGCATTTGAATTGCAAAAACGTAAGGTGAATTGAGATGACAGTGTGTTGGTAATTGTGAAATGCATTTATTCATGTATTTGTTGTGTCTGAAATTATTAGATTTCC
Organism: Ricinus marginatus; assembly: GCA_028565995.1. NCBI lineage: Eukaryota > Metazoa > Arthropoda > Insecta > Psocodea > Ricinidae > Ricinus > Ricinus marginatus. Next base: position 2,585,943 of record JAOWBB010000013.1, read on the forward strand.
TTAATTTATTCCATCGGTAGCTGAATTGAGCTCTCGAAATTAAATTCAAAAATGGATCCTCCACATGATAAGCTACAACGTCATGAACTACTGCTTCTCGATATTGAGGGTGTGGACGAGTATTGGGGTCCGACTTTTCGCTCTATTTATGAATCAAATGAGCATAAAAAATTTATGGAAAATTTGGATGCTCGAATAAAAAATCATGACAGAGATATAGAAAAGATGTGCAATTATCATTACCAGGGATTTATTGAATCCATTCGAGAATTGTTAAGATTAAAAACACAAGTTCATGAATTAAATGAAGAATTAGTTCAAATAGATACAGAATTACAGTCTTCTACAGTAAGTTTAATGGAGAAAGTGGATGAGTTAGTAAAAGCAAGGAGGATCCAAAAGTATATTGCAGTGACCATTGAAAATCTTTCTCTATGCTTACCTGTACTCACTACTTACGCCAAACTTCAAAAACAAATGAAAGAGAAAAGGTACATAAAAGCCTGCAATACTTTTAATTTTTTAAAATACTATTTATTATATAAAAAGTTTCGAATGAAATTTTATTTATTATTTTCAAAGGAATATTCCTTGGATTTATAAAAAGAATAGAGCAATTTCAACTCTTGTTAATGGAAAGTTTATTTCACAATATTTAATAATCCAATAAAAAGATGCAGATACCAATATTTAATTAATATTTAATAGTTTAATAAACATATTTTTTGTATTGTTTACATCTTTACATTAATAATTTATATTCAAATATTGAATAAAAATAACTATTTTAACATTATTCAATCATAAGCATATACATTCTTAAAAATAATTTGATTAATTTCAAAATAATATTCTGTAGAAAGATGTTAAACACAATTCTACATAAAGTTAATAAAATTAAAAAGCAATCTAAAAAATGATTCAATGAATTTTGTTTATTATATTAATGCTTTTGCACTATTTAAAAGACAAAAGTTTAAATATGAATTTTTATTAATTATCTAACCTGAATTTTGGTTCATAAATATTTAAAAAATTTTATTTTTTCAGATATTATCCAGCTTTAAAAACACTTGAGCAATTAGAACATGTTCATCTTCCAAGAATTACAAATTATAGATTTTCACATCAAATAAGGGAAAGTATTCCTCAGCTTAGAGATAAAATTAAAGAAGCAGCAATGTGTGACTTAAAAGACTTTTTGGAAAATATTAGGAAGTTCTCACAAAAAATTGGAGAAGTGGCTATGAAGCATACAGTAGAACAACTTGCCAGTCACACATCATTGACTGATAAAAAAAAAAGATATGCATCTCTTTCTCCAAATTTATTTGAAGGTATTTTTAAAATTAATAATACAGGAATTGTAACAATAAATTTAAAATTCATTTTAAAAATAAAAGAAGCTGTTAATGCATGAATTAAACAAGTTTGTTAAAAGATGTTAACTTATTTAAACAAAGCCTTAAAAGACTATGCAGTACACTTAATTCATTAAATTAATTTTTAGGAGAGGAAGATTATGAATCAGTATCTGAAAATTCATATGAGCTAGATTTAAGTGCCCAGGATCTAATTGACTTCTCTCCAGTATACAGATGTCTCCACATCTATACAGTGTTAAATGCAGAAGATGCATTTGTGAGTTATTACAGGAATCAAAGACAAGAACAAGCCCGTTTAGTGTTACAGCCTCCCACAAATATGCATGAAAACATAAATGTTTACAAGAATTATATTCACTCAATCATCGGTTTTTTCGTCGTCGAGGATCACGTTTTAAACACTGCAGGAAGTCTTGTTAACCGGATGTACCTTGATGATGTTTGGAGCATGGCCATTTCAAAAATTACCAATGCATTACGTACTAATTCTGCATACTGTACTGATGCAGCCCTCATGTTATTGATAAAAGATTTGATTATGTTATTTAGTATGACGTTAAGAAATTATGGCTATCCTGTTAATCAGCTGTTCGATTTGCTTCATGAAATGAGGGATCATTACAACGAAGTGCTAATGCAAAGATGGGTTTGCGTTTTCCGAGAAATTTTAGACGAAGAAACGTTTTCTCCAATTCAAGTTTCTAGTCAGTCTGAATTAGACATTATTACAGAATCATTTCCTCTTCAAAATGAAGTTTTACAGACCGATACATTCCCAAAGAAGCTATCTTTTTCCAATATGGTGCCGAATGTATATCGCCAAGTAAAGGAATATGCTTTTGCCTGTTTAAAGTTTTCTGAAGATCTACATCTGAGCCAAGCCACAATAAATGATATGATTAGAAAGTCTACGACGCTATTATTGACCCGAACATTTAGTGGAAGTTTACTTTCTTTATTCCGTAAACCTGGTTTAGGATTATTGCAGGTAGTTCAAATTATTATAGATATTGGATATTTGGAAGAGGCCACGGTTTCTTTAGACGAATTTATTTGCAGTATAACAGGATGTGAAAAGGAAGATAATATCGGAGTAAGAAGGCAGGGTATGTTTCATGTGGCTAGAATAGATGCCGAGAAGCAAATAAGTATAAAGCTCAAAGAAAAAATTGATGAATTTTTGGAGTTGGAAAACTATGACTGGTCTCTGGTGGAACCACAAGGGCATGCTTCACATTTCATCACGGATTTGATAGCTTTTCTTCAGAGTGTATTTGCATCGTTTACGAGCGTGCCAAGTCATGTAGCTCAAGAATCATGCAAAGCCGCTTGCGAGCATATAGCTAAATCAATGTTAGGTTTTATTCTTTCGGAAGATGTAAAGCAATTAACGATGGGAGCTCTGCAGCAAATAAATTTAGATACAATTCAATGCGAACAGTTCGCTGCTTCCGAGCCCGTTCCAGGACTAGAAGAAGGTGTTCTTCTTCGTTATTTCTCTGAATTACGTCAACTTTTGGATCTTCTGATGACTTGGGATTGGTCAACCTACTTCCATGATTTCAGCCAGGAAAACAGTAAATATGGACATGTTAATCCTAATACTGCTATAGCGATTTTAGAAAAATTATCGGATAATAAGACAATGTTTTCAGTTTTGAAAAAAAGTGAGAGAGATAAGAAAAAACTTCTTGATACGGTCCTCAAACAATTGAGACAACTAGCTCAAACTACTCAACAGTCAGAATGAAGCTTAATATTTATATAAATACTATGTAATATGTTTCCTAGTCTTAAATATTTGTTTCATAGGTTTCAGAGCTTTAGCTGAACTTTTAATTTTTTTACTTAAATTAGCTTTATTTTGCTGAACAAATAATTTTCAGATATATATCAACATTTAAGTAAATAAATACTTATAAAAAATGTTATTTATTAAATTTAAAAGAAATTCATTAATGGACAAATATTTATATTTAAACAAGACTTCCATACCAAGAATAGATTACAAATAAATATTTTTTCACTGTATTCATAAATCATAACGTTAGGGGTATAAATAACGCTGTGAAAGAATATTTATCTATATACATTAACTATTCATAGTCTGATATTCTATTCTCTATTTATAAATCACAAATTAAATTTTTTGAAATAATAAAATACAAAATAAGTTATAAAACAATATAAAATTTAAAAATTAATTCAATGAGCATGTTACAAATCATGCAATTCTTAAGTAGCTTAATGAAGATAGCTTTAAGTTATTACATACAAACTAACATCGGTCACAATTTCTCGAAACAAATACTTTTGCTCGAAATTTTTATTATGAAAAATATGTCAATAGATAATAACTTGTATTTGTTTTATAGATTGCTTAATGTATTGCATAAATAAATATATTAATCTAACAATATTATATGAGTTAAAGAATTTTTTCATAGATATTATTTAAATTACAAAATATAATTACTAGAATAAATATTTAAAAAGTAATATTTCATATTTATTAAAGCATTATTTATCCGAGAAAACAGTGACTGCAAGATGCATAACCTCTTCTGCTTAAATAACTAGAAGAGAGAACACCATATTAAAACAAAATATTTGAAATCTTTATCATTCGTACAATGAAAATACTAAAATATATATATAACTTACTCTTGAATCATTTCGGTAAATTTTATTGGGCCGCAAACACATATATAAAACTCTGGCAATTCGTTGGAGAGGGCGATTCCATTCGGAAGGAAATCATTAAGAATTTCCTCATTTACACGTCCTGTTAGACCTTCCCATTCTGGACCTGGCTGTGATAAGCAATAGGTTACTTTAAACCTGAAAAATAATAATTTTGATTCTATTTCTGTAAAATTTTCTGCAATTAAATGTAAAAGGCAGATAATTATTTTATATTTACCATTCTATCTGAACCGCTAATTCGTCGAGTTTATCCTTCCAAATGATGTCTTTTTCATATCGATTTACAAATAAGAGATTCAAACTCTTCCTGAATAAAAAGCATTTTGACTAAGAAAAAAGCTAAAATATTTTTATTATTAAACAAGTTTTTATTTTTTTTAATGAGTTTTATCAAGTAAACACTTATTACATATTACTATAAATTACGGCTTTCAAAATTTCATTTTCTTTCTAGCCGCCAAGTTAATTTGTCTCTTAATGACCATTAAAACTGTTTTAAAATTGTTGACTATAAAAAAAGTATAAGTATTGAAAACCTTACTTATTTTACACAACGGCTGCATGCTTTATGATGCTTACCAGACCAATGAATAACTTATTTAGATATTTAAAATACTTACAATTGATCTCTTCTACTCATAGCCCATACTAAAAGTTTCAGCATTGGCGATAAACCTGATCCCGCTGCGATAAGGTACAACTCCTTTATATGATTCAGTTTTCTAATATTAAAAGTACCGCTTATACCTCCCAATTCGACGACGTCTCTTTCGTTCAGCTTAAACAGATACGGCGTTAGCGTTCCTTCTTCATAATATTTTATCATGAAACAAATGTGATCACTCTGCAACTGCTTGACGGTGGGTTCTCCGTGCGATAGATAAAATGGTACGACAGTATATTGTCTGGCACATTCTACCCCCGATATGATTGTCCTTATCCTCATATCATGGCCAATGGGAATCCACATATGTATATTGTCCAGAAACTTGAACACGAAAATTCTAACGTTATGAGTAGCTTGATTAATGCTAACTATTTTAGCTTTGTGATATGTTTCGATTTCATCAACCGATGAGGTTGCGGTGGCATTGTCTTTATCGTCGATACCATACGAATCCCAAAAACCTTCCACCTTCTTGGTGAATTCCACTTCCACACGTCCTGTGTCCGTGTTAACCTTCACACTACAGGGCCAATAAACTTGTTTTTCCAACTGGAAACTGAAAATGTGCAATTTTCCTTTGATTCGAATAAGTATTCTCACGTGATAATCCGGAAGCAATTTTATAACTACATGAGGAGAAGACACTCTACATAAAAAAATAAATTTAATCTTATCTAATCTTTGACACCAACACATTTTAATATCTGATGCAAACAGTGATTCATTCTTGCAACCTTCATCTAGAGGCTTTTCCTCTACGGCACATTTTTTATCACTTTCTGGATTGTCAAAAAACGCCTTCTTCAAATCGAGAGGTGTAGCTGGAGCTTTGATCTTTACCAGCCTTCCCACGAAACATTTTTGGAGTATTGACTCGTAATTGACCCATGGATGAACCTAAGAAGTTAAAACACGTATTACTTTAGCCTGGAACTTTAATAAAAAAAAATACTTTGAAAAGCTTAGCCTTATGTGGACTTCTGGCTTCTTAAAAAATACCTCTGTAAACAGTTTAGTAGCGTCTCTTCCGACTCCCCTCATCATCTCTTCGATTCCTCCAGGATGAAAATTCATGTAAGGAGCTACATTGTAAACTTTACCTAAAACAAAAGTATTATACATTTTTTTGTATCCAGACTTATAATGATACCTTTTGACTAACAAGTTTTCACTTTACAAAAACATCGAATGCACAAAATAACTAACCTCTTATAACAAGCCACGCGTTGCTCTGAAGATTGTGACCCGCCAGTTCTTCCTCGGTCACATCTTTTACAACTCCCCCGACGCTTGTCAAATCCTTTCCAGAATTGCCGAGTCGGATCCAGTCCATAAGCGAATATCCGGGAAGTAATGCTACCTTATTCCTCGGATTTCCTGAAAATCCAAGGATTAATGTTTATGTGTGTTGCCGTAAGGAGTCTGATATTACTTATGAAAGCTGTAGAATTTTACGATTCCCATAAATAATAGATACAATAAAAAATTCACCGATGTTAATAGTAATTCATATCTTTGGTTACCAAAGAAGTATTAAAGAGAATTAGAACGACCCATAATGAAATAAAAATTATAGTATTTTGTGAATTATAAAACTAATACTAAAATTTCTTTTGAAATTTTAATCAAATCAATTGTCGGATAAGAGTATTCCATGTAAAGAAAGCTAGATTTATACAAAAATAAATAAATAAGATCATCAATATTCTGTGAAGCCTTGAAAATTGGAATATAAAATAGTTTGAGAACTTTCTTTTTTTGTTGCATCACATGTATATATACCAAAAAAATATGAATGTTATAAATTGGCCCCATGGCGCAAGCGAAGTCCTAGTCTGGGAATGGTCGACAGAATAAAGCGTATAAACCATGTTTGTATTAATACAGAAAACTAGTTTAGTGTCCATTCACTAATGATATTAAATCAAGGATCGAATGTTTGAGCGAGTTCGTATCTGCTGAAGAAATTCAGTATTGTCTGAGTCATCGCACAGTCAACGTCCAACGCTTGCAGTGAATCAAGGTATTTCCTTCTACATTTCAGTTATTTTATAATGTATTTTATCTTTGGAAACATTCTAAATAAACTATAAATTAAAAGTGATATTTGAATTTTTCGAAATTTTCCAATTAAAAATATAAATTTTCTTTATTTTAAGGCACTGATTTTTTATAATAAAATTGGCAATATTTTATATACTAAAAATATCAATATTCTTACAATGAAAATATAAATAATTATTTATTTCAAATAGAAATTAAATTTAAATTTTCAATGTAATTTAATTTATGGCTAAAAATTTAGATTAATATTTTTATATTAATTCTAGTGAAAGATATTAATTCAAGAGTTAATACCATTAAATGAATAGTCTATACATGAAAAACGTTTTCAGAGTTAGCTTTTGAATATCGATTTCAAAAATTTCTTTTCCAATTTTATAAATATATGATAAATTTGAAAAATTTAATATAAGTCAGTTCACAGATGTTTCATTTCAAGTGGAGAACAATTTAACAAGACCTCACGAAATCGCTATTATTATTATTATTATTATTATCATCAGCAAACAACGAATTTGATTAAGGTAAAATGTTTAAGATAAATATATAATAGGTTTTTTCCGTACTAGTAATGAGTTATGTTTATAATTAAAAAATCTTGAATTGTGATTTCATCTTAATTTACTGAATATTTTTTAATTCATAAAAAAATTTTTACATTAAACTTTTCATTGCAAGCTCATTTTATGTTATATGCTAATAAGAGTCTTTTAAACGAATTTTTCATTTAATAAATAATAAACCACAACTTTATATCATTTGTATGCAAAATGTTTCTATTTCCCGGGTAGTAAAGCTACGAATTCTGTGATTTCTTTTTTAATGATTTGCTAATTAATGTAAGAATAGATTTTTAATTAATGCTGAACCTCATTCTAAAAAAATTGAATTCATTATTATTCATTTGAGATTAGAACAAACATTTGATAAAGAAGGAGTAAACACCATTCTGTATTATAATAATTAAAATATTATATAAACAATAAAAAATATAAACAATTAAATAAGAAATATAAAAGATAAAGTAAATAAGAATATAAACAACTTAAAATTGTTATAATTCTTCCTTTGAAATTAGTTCAAGAAGTATCTATGGAACTTCATCCGTCACAGATTACTTCTTTTTCGGTCACCAAGACACTGATATATTTACCAACCGAGTTACAAAAGTATATTTTGAATTTGCTCAGCAGGTACAATACAATTTGTTAATTTCCGGATAATTTCTTAATATAGCATTTTTATACATTATACATCTTTGCATTTTTGCAATCTTTCAGTATCAATATTTCCATTTCATGTCTTTGAAACTCCGATCACGCTCATATTTCATTTCCAAATAAACTACTAAATATTCATATTTAATATTGCAAATTTTGAATATTCATATCAGTTTACAATTATTTTATCCATGTCAACTGTCAACATGTCGTAATATATACAACTAATTTTTCTATCATATAAATTAATAGATAAAAATTAAATTCCGAAATCTATCAAATGAAAATTCTGATCACAAGATTTTATAATTCCAAAAGTAAATATATAAATTTGTCTCTATATTCTTTTAGATATTTTCTATATAAATGAATATAAAGTGTTAATATTTTAATATAGCGAAAGAATACTCTAAATAACATAGACTATATTAATTTGTATATGTGTTTATTCATACGATCGATGATAATTTATTATATAATGTAGAGGAAATTAATTATTTTTTTTGTTGTGTATTAATAATATTTTATGACACATTCCAGAATTTTACAGTTTCAACTATTCTAAAAAAATAAATAATTTATTCCATATTAACCATGAAAACCATAATAATTTAACAAATATTAACCATTAAAACTTGTATGATTCCCAACTATATAAATAAAATGAAAATAAATATCACAGTTGTTTATGAAATATATTTAGATAATTTATAAATTCAACTTTAAAAAAAAGTTACGCAATTTTATCAAACTTATTTATGTAATCCGGAGAATTATAAATTACTTATTGCAATAAAAAATATGTAAAAAATTTTTTTATAGATGGTAAATAATCGAATATAAAAATTTTCAGGAATATTAAACCTGAAAAAGTTATTAATTCATTTAAAAAATAAGAATTTCAAAAGCTTATTGAATGAATTGTTTGAGAATATTATTAGAAAAAACAATGGTAAAATTAGAAGTTACAATTTACTGATAATCTTTGACCCCAGATAAAACAAAATTTCATTAGATTTAATATAAAGCCTAAAACCATTATTTGAAATATTTTTAATTCTTAAAATGATCTAAAATTAAAATGGGAAACAGACATGTCTAATATAGAAATTACAGTAAACCATTAAATCGCAACATTAAGTCCTCAAAATATTGATTAATATTTAAGAGAGACAAAATAATCAAATTGTTGCCTGTGATGTTGAAATCCCTGATGAATAGCATTATGTTTTATGAAGCAAACGCCTATTAAATGTAGTTCATTAATTCTAATTCCCATAAAAACACGTAAAGATTCGATCAAGGCTATTTTACTTTAAAACTCTTTGAAGCTTTCTGACAAAAAAATTTGATTTTTTTTCTTCTCTAAAAATTTATAATTTTAAAATATCTGATTTAGTTTGTTATACTAAAATGGTAAGTGAAATATATTTTACCATAATAATAAAAAGCTTCCTTCTTTAATGTATAGTACAGTTTTTGAAAAAAAATTATTAATAGAAAAATATAAATTAAAATTTCTAAAATTATACGATTCTTTTTAAAACTATTCCATGCAATTTAAAAAAGACTGAAAATTTCTTTCTTTTATCTGTCTGGATCTTTAATCAGAGCAGTCATGCTACATAAGAAATCTTATTGCCTGGTATTTTTAGTGTTAATCAAACAATACATTACTATATTAGAATATTGTTTAAAAAATTGTTACACATCGATTTTCAGATGATAGTAATATCAGAACTATTACCAATGTTCAAACGGATAATTAGCCGTATCTTTCAAATAATTGTAACAAAAATTCTGTCACTATGGTTTAGAGATGAGCCGAAACGCATATTAACACCGAAAAGCTCAATTTTAATGGAAAGTGCAAGCTCTATAGCTAATCGTATTCGAAAAGGAAAAGTGACTAGCTATGAAGTAGTGAAAACCTTTATAGATCGCATAAATGAAATTAACGATACTTTAAACTGCGTCGTAGATGAACGATTCGAAGAAGCTTTGGAAGAGGCCAAAAAAGTGGACAATCTCATTTCCTCAGGGCTTAAGACGGAGAGAGAACTTTTGCAAGATACCCCGTTTTTGGGTGTACCCTTCACAACTAAAGATTCCATCGCTGTTTCTGGACTTATCCAAGCCGCAGGAGTGGTTGCGAGAAAGAATATCAAGGCAGTGCAAGATTCAGAAGTTGTCGCACTTATGCGAAGAGCTGGAGGAATACCTCTGGCAATAACAAATGTACCAGAATTATGCTATTGGTGCGAGACTAATAATATGATTTTTGGCAGAACAAATAATCCATATAACACAAATAGAACGGCAGGTGGTTCTTCCGGCGGAGAAGCAAGTCTTATTACTTCTTGTGGTTCGCCGATCGGTATTGGATCCGATATTGGCGGCTCCATTCGCATACCAGCAGCTTTCAACGGAATTTTTGGACACAAACCGTCAGGCGAAATAACACCACTGGATGGATTATTCCCCAAAGTGTCACCATCTCAAATTCCTTTCAATACCGTGGGACCAATGTCACGATTTTCCGAAGATTTATTACCCGCTTTAAAAGTCATTACGAAAAATTGTGAAATAGATTTAAAGTTGGACGAAGAAGTAGACATATGTAAACTTAAATACTATTATATGGTAGATGATGGTGGTGGAAATTTACTGTCTCCTGTTGATATGGAAGTGAAGAAGGCTGTGCTGAAAGTAGTGGAATACCTTAAGAAAACTTATGGAATTACTGCCGTACAATTAAATCTATCAAAATTGCGATATGCACATGAAATGTGGATGGCTAAAATGACGACAGAACACGGACCGCAAATACGATCTCTTTTGACTAATAATGAAAAAAAACTTAATATTCCGAAAGAAATGCTGAAGAGTTTATTTGGATTATCCAATCACACAATGGCAATTCTTATGATGGCACTTAATGAAGAAAGAGCGGATCCTTTTGAAACCTTCCAGCGCAAGATATATACTAATATGTGTTCACAACTGGGCAAGGAATTTCAAGTAAGTCTATGGTACATGTATATTCACTTTACATTAAAAGATCTATAAAAAAAAATATCGATTAACTTTAAATAAAATTTACGATACAATATGTGAGCGAATATTAATATTAACGCATGAAATTCATACAATATTTTCTTGTCTTGTATAAGTCAATATCACATTCCCGTAATCTTATACCGTAATTATTTCCTTTTTAACATATATAAATTTTTTCCACAGGATATTCTCAAAACCGAAGGAATATTTATTTATCCAACACAACCTAATGTGGCACCTTATCACCATGAAAGCTTAATTAAGCCTTACAACTATGCGTACACAGGAATTTTCAACGTTTTAGGACTCCCATCCACGCAATGTCCGCTAGGATTAAATTCAGAAGGACTTCCAATAGGAGTTCAAATAGTCGCAAATAAATATCAAGACAGGCTTACTATTGCAGTTGCTCGAGAAATAGAAAAAGCTTTCAATGGCTGGAAACCATCGCCAACAAAAGGAACACTGGTTCTTAAAAATAGAATACTAATGGAAACAAAACCATGATTCAATCCTTTATAATATTTAGTATATATTATTTTTTTCGGAATTTATTGCTTGTAGTTTTTAATCGTTCGTTTAAAATAAGACAAAAAATATTTATACTTGAAAATTTTTTAAATATACTTGAGCAATATTATAAACCATTAATTATTTAGCAATAGAGACAATTTGTATTATTTACAAATATTCAACATATATAAACTTTTCCAAAATTACTTTCTTGTTAAAGAATGCCTTTAACATAATTATATGTTAAATATAAAACGTTGCTTATAAAATAATTGAAAATATTTCAAAGATTTCACACCAGAAAAACTATGTTTAACATTTATATCTTTTATAAAATACTATAATAAAGAAATGTGATAATTACAGAGAATAACAACAAAGACATTTCTTAAAAGATTAGATTTTATAGATATTATATTTTAAATATTTTAAATAGTTCAACAATTTGCTTTAATCAATAAATATAAATACATATCATATAATAAATAATCTAAATAAATGATCTGCATATATCTTTATACATAAATAGCATAAATAAAATAATTTCAAAAATGAAATTGAATCATATAAAATTCTTGTAAATTAAAATTTTTAAATCCGATTAAATCTAGTTGAAATAGCAAGTTTTATTCTTAATTTTTTTGGCCTAATATTTTATTTGTAAATAGGTCCAAAATAAATGCTATAATGATAATTTATTTATATATTGTTATTTAATGGTAAAAAACGTATTTCTAACACCAATTTTGTTAGCTTTTAAGTTTTATATTTATTTTTAACTGCATTAAGCCTAAATCTTAAAAATTTTCAAGCCCTGAAAAAAAATACAAGATGTCAGAGTAATTTCTTCAACAAATTGACGTGGAAAAACCACAAAGGAGGTCACTGAGGCAATTCCGTATGTTAAAGTTTTTGAAATAAATGAACATGAAGTCTGATTCTTAGGTCAAATCATTCAAGGTAATCAACTTTGAAGTACAAGTACAACCAGTGCTAACATGAAACTTTAACTTTTGTTTTCTTCGAGGATTTCTTACATAATTCTGCGAAGAAAATTTCTCCAGGAAAATAGAGGTTGTACGGTTATTTTGCGAAAAGTTAGTTTTTTTCGTAATTTTTAAAAATAAGATTAAAATATTAATAGATATATGCTAATTATCTAAAATTAAGGAAAAAAAGAATACAGAAATATGAGAATTTGTTCCCTGAGAAGATTTATGTATTAACTGTAACGGTGAACTAATTCGAGAAAAGTCCAATCGAAAGTGGAAAATATTTTCCTTTAATTGTATTTTTAGTAAAATCGTTAAAGTTATTGTTAACTCTCAATAACCTCTTAAACTCAGCAGTTTATACATAGATTACCTAGCAGATATTATTAATTCTCAGAATGTTAACGGTTAAATAACAAAGACATTATGCTCTATAACATTCTATTAAAGCTTATACATAAAATCTTTATTGTGGATTGTTAATAGAATAGTTTATAGATTATATGATTGTTTAATAGAATGTGAATCAAATAAATTTAACAATAGCCAATTAAGTTATTTTTCTTGTCTGTAACATCCTATTATGTAAAATACTGTTCATTTAGAGCATGATTTTTAAATTAAATTAACCACTTTTGGAAAATTTTTGTAAGGAAATTCTCTAACAATATTAAATACATGAAAAGAATAATTTTTTTGAGAGAAAAATGCACTTAACTAAAAATATGAACTGGAATTGGAGCATAAAACCAAATGTAAGAGAAAATTGCAGACTATGTTAAATAATCTTAGATATTTTAATTAAATTCTTTTTATTCTAGTCATACATCTAGAACACTAAACTATTTCTTTATTTAGCTATTAAAATCAAATAACTATCAATAATATGGTACTTATTTTATAATAAATAAAATGATACTTATTATATAATTTTGTTGAAGCTGCGATGTTTTTACCTTACACTGAAGTTCTCAAAATTTACAATTTATGCTATATGCCCTACGGCCAGGAATTATTAGTTGTGCGAAATATTCACTTTCTTTTCATATTCTCCATTAATGCCAAATGTCATTTCTTGGTAATACCAGATAGAACAAATAGTGCATAAATGACTATAAAAATTGTTATGAATGTTTGCCTTTGGTCATTATCAAATGAAGGTAAAGGCAGAATTTTGAAATTATGATTAAAATATATAATGTAGATAAGCAGATAAGAAACTTCATGTTTAATATTTTCAATACTTTAAAAATATGAATTACATATAATAATTGTAAAACATTGAGCAAAAAAGACCTTCACGATAATGTTGATGTACCTCAGAAGGATCGCTCTCCGAATTCTTAACCGTATGACAAAAGAGACTAACAAAATGATATTAACGAGTGAAATACGATAGCCAAAACAATCTGACACAGTTATTTTGTAGTAAAAAATAAAACAGTAGTCACCTTGCAACTTTTTACTTTTAAACCTCTTATTGTATTTAATAATATAAATAATTTTAGAAGAAATAAGTTATTTTTTAAAGACAAAATTCTGAGAATTTTTGAATTCGGACGATGTGAAGCTTGATTTCTAATCAACTTTTATATTAAACTTTAATCTCATTCAAAGATACCATCAGCATTTACATAACATTAAAGACAAAAATAAAATGTCCTAGGATTTTAACATACTAACAATAATATTTTCTAAATATTTAAAACAAGAAATATTTGATTAATTTCACACTAAAATTAGAAATACGAATAACAGATTTTTTTTAAACAACCTACAAAATATAAGATACTTTATGAGAGAGTAATTTAAAATTTTAATTTTAGCTTCATTTCCAAATTGGAAAATTTTTCTCCTATTTAAAATAAGATGTTCATGCTTTTAAATAAATACTAATAACTAAAGATAGAATGACTTAAAATCTCATGCCTGAAAAAATAACTTATATTATTCAGTTATAATTTCTTTGTATATTTGTATTTTGTAACAACATTAGATATTTTGTATTTGCGTCGACTTTTTGTTTTCACCTAATCAAATAATGAACCAAAATGAAGGCATGAAAGAAAAAGAATCTAGAAACAGAAAAAAAACTTTAAACTTAATTTAATAAAGAGGTGGAAACTTTCACTAAGAGTAAAAAAAGGAAAAATTTTATAAAATTATTTAACAAAAAAACCTGACATAATGATTGATTTATTAATGATAATTGTATTAAAAAAATATTATTGTAGAAAAAGGATTTAAAAAAATAAAACTATATTTTGAATTATTAATACAAGTGCAGAAAAATTTAATTGTCCCATTATTAAAATTAAAGTGATGTGACATCTAGTAACTTGAATTTGATCATTTACAGTTTTGTAGGATATTTTAAATAATGAAGTGAATAGAACTAAGACTAAGGTACATAATTTTTCCTAATTAAGGTCATATATTTGGAAGAAAGTTTCTTCCAAATTTCCATCTAGAAATGGTTTCTAATAGAATAGAAATATGAAATTTTCATATTGGGAAGAAACAGTTTAAAAAAAATTGAATTGTGGAATCAAAGATTTCCAAATTTCTTTTACCTTGTAATTTAATCAAAATTTTGATTTTTTAAATTAAGGATAAGAGTAACTACCTCTTCATGATGTATTGAATAAAATAATTATATATATTAATTTTCAGTCTGTATTATGAAATAATTATAAAAAAAACATATTTTACTATAAGTCTCTGCAATATTACATAAATCAATTAAATTAAGATTCATTTTAATGCTAATGTGATATTAATTTATTTTATATGCTAAATTATAATTAATATTGTGATAAATCCTAGTTTTAAAATTTTTGCATGAAATCTTAATTTTTTTTTGAAAATTTGAAGAAATAGTTTACATAAATCCCTGACCATACTCTGAAACATGGATATTCACAGCATAATAAAGCAAATATAAATTACATTAAATATAAACATAGTGATACCACAATATATATTTATTCAATTGCAACTGAATCTATAAATTAAAAAAAATTTTTTTTAAATGTGCTCATTATTTTGTTTTTCCTCTATTAATCTCTGAAGAATCAATAATCTATCTATGAAGCAGAATATCTATAACATTGCTTACTATATTAAGACATCCTTTGAAAATCTTAACTTTATAACTTTTTTGTGTGTATAAAATATGAAACTTAAAAAGGATTTGATTTATGCCTGACATTTTCTGGAGCAAGTAATTCAAAAAAGAAAAACAAAAAGACTTCATCCTGACATCCTTAAACCACGTATACAAGATCTTACCAGTTGCGGAGCCCGTCGAAGAAGAGCTGGAATCTTGGACTATATGAGGTGGTGCTGCCATTTTTGTTTTCCTCATTCAAAATATTATTATTTTGAAATAGAAATTTCAAATATTTGTCAGTAAAATAGCCGCATTCACTTTACATATTACGAATATTATTACTTAACTTTTAACTTTTACTTTTATGTGTAAATTGATACTTTATATATCAGCTATAAAAACAGAATAAATAATGTGATGCAAATATAAAATGTAATCTTCCGATTGCAAGCACTATAAAAGTAAATTAAAAACAAAATACAGTTAATTATATCAATATAAACACAATTAGTAAGCAGAAGAAAACGGAAAACAGTTCGATTCTCTCGAATACTTCGATATAATCGCAGAGATTCAAATTTGTCATTATAAGTAATAATTGTATTTCCAGGAATATGAAATTGAATTTTAAACGTTATACTAAAATTGGCGAAATAGTGGACGTAAAAATTATTGCACTAGCGAATTAGAATAGAAAGGCTCAATGTAAGCCTAAATGTGACCCATTTCGAAAAAATTTTGATCATGAAATGTCAGTTATATTGATGTATTTAAAATTTTTTTAATTTCGTAAATATTTTGAGCTCAATTAATATCAATATGCGCATGTTAGTTTGATAATTCCTTTTTTTGACTTTACAATAATGCAGTATTAATTATATCATGATTCAAACAAAGGAACCCGTTATATATGTCCGTTATTTCTGTAATGAATTTGGCCTTTATTTGCTTTATGATTTTTTAAAATGTCAGTTCATCCGTGATATAACACGGAAACTGAAGATCTTTTAAATCATTGAAGGCACAGTTGTCATTTAATAATGTTTAAGAAGATTTGGTTAAAGCGAAAAAGTTTTCAATCAAAAAAGGTAAAATATTTAAACTACTATTTTTTAATATAAAATTGAAAAAATTTATTTAGACATTTGTATTTCTGCTTTATAACTTTTAGCTCCTTTTATATGTGATGAACACATTCTAAAATTATGTTTTCAAATTATAAAATATATTATATTTTTT
>JAOWBB010000013.1:2603000-2627908 GCA_028565995.1 Ricinus marginatus
GGTGAATCCGGGGGGGGGAATATTTAAAAAGGAATAAAAAAAACCACCACAATAATATGATCGGCGGTGCTGACGCCGCTTTTTTCCCTGCGAATCTGCATCTCGCCCAGATTTTTGAGTAGCTTTCTCTCCATTTCGAAAATGGATTTTTTTTTTTTTTTCTAAAAGCGATTCTTCCTACTTTTCCCCGGGTGAACCCCATCAGGACGTGCTCGCCTCAACCCCCCGGATTTAAAAAAAAGGTTTGCGATTATTGACTGTTATTTTGAAACACTTTTTTTTTCCAGGAGTGGACAGTTCGGTGGGGGTTACCTTTCAGTCATACATAAAATATAATGGTCGTGTTTCTGGTTTGTGTTTTTTACAATAGGGGTGGACTGCAAACACCGACGCTAACGTTGATGGAAGGGGACTGCGCTCGGTATTAAAAACTTCTTTGATGTCGCTAAACCTGGATACCTGCATCCGTCGCGCGTTAATCACATCCTGAACCTCTCCGCTCTTTCCCGCTCCGATTTTTGGCAACCCCTGAAGCGCGTCAATCTCAAGGTTCGACTATCGAGGGCCTTTTCGGAAAATGTGAAAAGGCTCGAAACCTCCTTATTATTGGATCGTAAACAACCCCAACAACTTTAAATGGCATCATAAATACTTCCAAATCGACTATACGTTTTATATACTGACCCAGAATCTGTCTATAAAAAGCCCTTTTCTAGGTTTTTTTTTTTCTGTTCTAACTCAGAGGGTATTACCTAAGGGATGCGATTAATGAATTGGCGTTTTCGGTAGTATCGAAGTCGTTTGTCTTCTGCCTTTTTAGCCCGGGGTCGTATTATTCCCGTCAGTTGGGTAAGATTAAAGCGGCAATCTTCCGGCACCGGGAAGCGGATCCTGCGATTCGCCGCCTGTGAAAATAGGAAAATTTCCCCCGGAAAACCCGGGGATTCTGACCCGTATTGACTTCTGATAAGTCGGAGGACGCTAATTCAATATTGATTAACAGATCGAAGGCCTGGGCGAAGCGGTGAAGGAGCTTAAAACCTCCCCATAATAAAAATAAAAAAAAAACCCTCCCATTCCTCATTTTTAATTTCCAGATCTGGAATTTTCATTACTCTTTCCGGCCCGTTTCGTGAAGCAATTGGAAATCGAGCACCCCCGTCTCTGGCCCCCGGATACAAAAAAAAAAATATTTACGTCCGCGGGGGCGAACTGGAAGCGTGCCGGCGGAAGAGTCCTCCGGTGCCGCTCCAAGACGGGCTGCTTCAGCGACGGGAAAACTCGGAGGCCTCCGAAGGCCGGGAGGAAAATGCGATCCGCTTCGAAAACCGTAAAACTGCGCGCGTTTCGGGGTCTCGGAGAGCGTTTCCTCAAGGGGCGAATTTACCCCCGGAGAGACCTCCGCTTGCTCGCGTGAGCGTGACACAAAGTAACAAATTTCTTTCCGAAACCGAAAAAAGGTTCCGAGCCGGGGGATGAAAAAGGCGGCGGCCATCGCCCGCGCAGGGGAAGAGGAAGCGGAAAAAGCCTCCCCCGATCAAACGCCTCGGAGCCGGCAATTAGCTAAATGCCGGGGAGGAGACCGAGCGCGGGAATGAGATATTGCTCTAAGAAAACTACCCCTGACCCACCCGCGCCTTCTCCATCCGCCCCGGCAATGCAGATCTCGTGGCTCCGTCCCCTTTCAACCCTTTTCACCGGGGAGGATTTCAGAAAGTTATCATCGCCCGCACGAAATATAATTTCAGCGAAATTACACGATCGTAAAAGTGGCCGGCGCAGCGATCGAGAGCGGGAGGACGCAGGGGACGCCGGAAAAAGAAAAAAGCAATTCGGTCGGTGATGTTCCCACCCCGCGGCCCCGTGAACCGCATTTTAATCCAGGCATTTCCATTAATGACCCACGGCGGAGGTCTTTTATGGACTAATTAATAGAGTTAGAGGAAGGCCCGACGGCGACGCTAATGAAACGACGAAGTTTTGCTTTCCGACCCTCGGACCGCCGCCGCCCCGGCAGAAGCGACCGGACCCGGGAGAAGGTGCAAGGTTTGCCGACCTGAACCTCGAGAGGCCGCGGGGGTTGCGGGCGAGGACCGAGAGCAACGTCCGACCGTGGTGCGATCCCCGAGCGCGTTACTCCTTTGATGTACATCTTAATGAAGTTGCCTCGTAAAGGAGGCCTTTGCTGCAGAGGAAAAAGTGGGCACGCAACAATTTATTTAGTGCATTGTTAACGTTCATATTTTCGCGCCGACTTACCCCTCGTCCGCCATTGTTCGTATGTAAATCTTATGGAAGAAAGGAAATTACGTCAAAAAAACCCTTCGTTCCAATGCTAATCCGGAACCAATCTCAATTTGTAAAAGTGACATTTTCTGGATCGGCTGTGAAATTAAACGGATTCAAATTAATATGATTTTGTCGCCGTGTTAACACATATATCGGACCCTCCGTGCAGGGAAAATGGGTTCCCATCGTTGGGAACATGCAAAATCTCTGCGCCGGGAGGGCTCGATCTCGCGCGGCTCCTTTGTCCGTCTTCCTTTCCGGTTCGCGTTTGCCGCTCCTGGAAATTTACCCCTTTTGCTCCGTCCCGCACCCCTCGAAGGGAAAACGCCTTCTGCCCCCTCGCGGGAAATTCGGCCGCTCGCGGAGAATCGCCCGGAGGAAAAGCTCCGTTGCCGAATCTTCTGCGAGGACAAGCTTTGCGGAAGGTTGCCCTTGCCTACGGAAAGTTCTCGGCCTTCAGGCACCGGATCTCCGGTTGCAGCGTCGCCAACTCCTGAAGGAACCGGAAACTTATTTAAAAATAACTTCGGACCGTAATTTCGAAAATTTCGCTTTTCCGTTAATTTTGACGGGAAGTGCCGATGGTCGGTTTGCAGGCCAAACTCTTGCTGTTGCACTGCTTCGCGGACCGCCTGGAAAAACCGGAAACAGCATTCCGGTTTTCCGCTTTTGTTGTCGTCCGTTTACCGTATGCGATGTAATTTTGTGTAAGTGCGCCGAAAGGGGTTTTCGCTCGGTCCGCACACGCTCCTCGCAGGTTCGGACACGCCTCGGGAATTGCCTTTTGAGGCCCCGAATTCCGCTTCCGGCGATTTATTCTTCACGTTCGGAAGTGGAAAGTCGAAAATCCCCGCGAGAACGTCTTCGCGTAAACCTGCAGCGGGTTTCTTTTCCGCGCGTTCTGGCGCAGCCCGGAAACGCGATCGGGATCCGGTCGCCCGAAAATCGGAACCGCGATCCGCCAAATTCGACGGCGGATCGCAAGCAGCAATGGACACGTTGGCAGACCCCGATACGCACGATTTACGGATGGTTTTCGTCCGCACCCTCACCCCACGTTCCACCCCGTCGCATCCCCTCCGTCCCCGAAGAGCCACCCGCCGCTTTAAAGAAAGGAAAACCCAAAATTTGACAACAAATAATCGTTTCAATAGGATTTTCTGATATTTTTCTACGTCCGTTACCAAAAAGGAAACCAACAATGATGATGATAATGATTCAATTTCGTTTTATGGCCAACAACTCAATCTCCGGTTCAAATTCTTTGTCAGTTTTGAAAAAAAAAAAAGATATTTTCCAATGTTGGCATCGAATATCCCCAAAAAACCTGCCAAAAAAAAAAAAAAATAAATATAAAAGAGCTCTAAGTTAGGACAAAGGAAATTTTCTGCGTTTACAAGAACAAAAAAGGGATGAAAATTGTTTATGATAGGGATGACCTACTTTCACGAGCCACGGCGGTCATAGCCACTTTTTTTCAACCCCTCTTCACCCCCCTCCCCCTTCCCCCACGGACGGAACCACGATTGTTCAAAAGCAGAAAACAAATTTGGCGTCCTCGTGAAAAGATCGTCGCGGATTTTGCACACCCCTGAAAACCGCATTTATGGCGATAATGACGACATTTTGATGCTGAACCTGACAAAATGCATTGTGACGGTCAAAAGGAACGCTCGACACTGTTGTCGCTTTTTTTTTTTTTTTTTCCTCCATTTTTTTTTCTTCTTGTGACACCGGAGGGGTAGATTTATGGTCGGTGCTTCCATGGTGCAAGGCTCGGCGTGCGCGTTATTTATGCTGCATGTTATTTGATTTTTTTCCCCGTCCAGGGACGCGAAAGAAACTTATTTTTATGCAAACTCGCTTAAGCGATTGTTTCGCATCCCAAATGGAAGTCATTTCCGAGAGAAAGGGCGAGATTCCTGGAGTTTTTCATCCCCCCGAACGATTTGGGGGGGAGAGGGACTGGGGATCGACCATCGGACGCGGCCCCCGAACAAGAGATACCGGGAGGCGGGACAAAGAACTGCTGAATTCCCTCGGTGCATCCTGCGGGACGAAAACGAAAAACGGGCGGCGGCGATGCGCGTGGTGTGAACGTCAAAATCGATGGATTTTCCATATTAAAAAAAGAAAAAAAAAATGGCGAGGGTAACGAGGCGAAAGGTGTAACATCGGAAATTTTTATTGGTTTCAGGTTCGCCAATTGAAGCATCGAAAAGGTTTATTAAAAATGACACATGATGCCAACCTTTGAGCTCGATTTCCCCCCCCGCCCCCCCTCCCTCTCCCATTTTTCCCCGTATGGGGAGGGAAAAGAGGAAGTAATTTCGAGATGGGGCGAAATGGGGGGGGGGTGCAGATTTGAAGCAGGAGGGCGGCGGAAAAAATGGACGTATTTTAGTTTGATTCGTAATAAAATTAAGGCCGTGACACTGAGTTAGGGCAGTTCATTTCCACTGCAAATAATTATCCGTTTTCGCGTGAAGGAAAACGGATTTAAATGGGAAAGTCTCATTTCCGGAAAAGCGAGCGGACTTCTCGCGGCGAGCGGATTAGCGCGTTTTTACCGGTTGTCGGTATCGCGGTCGGGGAAATCTTGAAACTCAACGCGAAAAAGAGCGCAGGCGACCATCCCTTAATCGATGCGCTTTTATGTTGCGTTAAACGTCCCACAGACGGAGGTCTAAAGGTACGGGATTCGCGTGCCGCCAGGCGAACGCCTTCGGTGCCCCTCCTTTCGGGCTCCGGATGCGCGTTCCCCCGAACGACGCATCCCGTACCCCTTCCCGGAGTTCCATCCCCCGCAGCAGCCAAAATCATCCGGCCACGCGAATTCCTCTTCATTTTCCAATTCTGACCTTAGAACGCCTTGGTAACCCTCTCGAAAAATCCGAATAAGGGGAGCGCGTAAGTCAATAAGTGCGCGAAAATTGAATTTATTACCGTCCAAGTTAGGTTAGATCGGGTAGTTTTTTAAAATATAACCCCTAATCTATAGCGAAGGTCATTAAAAGCAATGGAAAGCTCGGAAACGGTTAAAAGCTCCTTAATGAATCGAGGGATTTTTCTTCTTAAAACGATGTAAATTTTATTTCTGATGGGGCGAGCGAATTTGAAGCAGAAAAAGATAAAAAGTAAAAAAAAAAAATTCGGGAAATTTTAATGGACGCAAAAAATAGATTCGTCGACAATAAACGTCTGTTAATCTCGTTTTTAGGAAAATGCCAAGCGAAGTCCATTAAAAACAATAAAGTAAAGGGTCGAAGTGTGGGGACGGGGTGGGTTTTCCATAAGGTCGGGGGAGTCGTGGATCCCTCTCTCCTCGTGGGTTCCGCGCCCTCCGCTGCATTATAAACGGGAAGATCCTCAAGGAAACGCGCCCGGGGTTATCGATGACGTGGCGTTAGACAAAAGCCGCGGGAAACGTGGCATGCTCCACGTTCGGTTAATTCCTCCGGGGGAACACCCGAAGACTGTCACCGCCAACTGTTGGGCGAGATTTTCTGCGAGGCTAATGCATTTTTAACCTCACACTTAGCGTTTCGAGACCCGTTGTGACCCTAAGCCGAGTGCGCCCCAAAATGCAGTTCTTTTCCCCCTTATTGTTATCGGCTTGAAATCAGGGCCGTAGACGGGAAACGAAATTTCTGTCGGGCTCGTTCTGGGGCCGGTGGCTCGAACGCCGAGACGCGACTCGCGACGGAGGAAAAGCTGCGTCGCTCGCCGCTGGAGGCGGGAATAAATCGCGGCCGGGAGGGAGGGAGGGGGGGGGGAGGAAATTTCGGTTCGTTAAGCCGGCAAGAATCGCGGCCGGGGTCCGACCCCGCAACGACGTCACCATCCACGCAAAGAGGGTTGGCAGCCCTGATTTTATTCAATTCTTATTTCAATAGGAAAAAAAGGGTGTCAAATCGTCAACATGTGTTAGGCTTACCAAAAGAAATGATTGAAAAAAAAAAAAAAAAGCGACGGCGACCGCTGCCAACATCGAAAATTTTCTTGAAAATCAATCGTGGAATCTTGATTTATGACGGAGACCTTTTTTTGTTTCCGGTGGGTTACCGAAATATTCGACATGGCACTCGTTAGCCGAGCTAATCCGTGGCGTTTCTTGCCCCGGGGAAGCGTCCGCAATGAAACGCCGTTAATTTCGGGTTTTTGCGGGCGACGCAACCGAAAATCCCGGAGGCCGCGCGAGATCGTACCGAGGGGCTGCGCTCTGCGGAGACGGTGCGGAAGCAAATCCGATTTAGAACGATTCAGCCGATAAGGTGGACGGGGTTGGGAACAGAGAGACCGAGGGGTGTTATTTATTATAATGGCCTGGGGAAGGTTGCCGGAGACGCAATAAAAATCGGAAGAGCACAAAAGGCGAGGATAAACATCTCCGACAGCGTGAATGGAAACCTTGAAAGGAGATGGACATGAATGAAGGTTCGCGATAT
Source organism: Ricinus marginatus (assembly GCA_028565995.1). Classification (NCBI taxonomy): domain Eukaryota; kingdom Metazoa; phylum Arthropoda; class Insecta; order Psocodea; family Ricinidae; genus Ricinus; species Ricinus marginatus. The sequence goes on from JAOWBB010000013.1 coordinate 2,609,738, forward strand.
CTTCATTTCGAATCGGAATTTATTGCGCTTTTTCGGGGCGGAGAAGCGAATTGCTGTCGTCCGAGGCCCGAGCCGCGATTTCGTCTGCTCCGCCGGATCGACGGGCGAAGGGCTCGAGTCGTCGCCCCGTTCGGCTCCCGAAGGGGTGGTACGTGACCCATTTGGGGTGAAGTATCCGTGACGTAGACTTTTTACCGTGGTAAAAGGACTCGGAAACCCGTCAAGAGGGTTTGAAAACGATTTTTTTGTTTGTTGTTGAAAGAATTTTTATTTATTGCACAGGAGGAGGGCATTTCAGGCACGGTTATCGTCTGTTTATCCGGGAGAATGGATTTTCATTATTAAGGCATCACCACAATGGCCGTGTACCTGTCACCCGCGCAATATTTCTCGACGTCTTTGTCGTGTGTGATTCGAATCCGGTTCGAAGTTCCATTGAAAGCCATTGAAAACAAACATTTTTCGCGTTTGAATGGCGAACTGCGTGAAAACCGTCGGTCATTAATGTCGCCACATCTGAATCCGAACGGGAGGAAAGTTCCCGGCAAACGCTTGGACGGCGAGACAAAGGAGGCCTCCTCTTCGGGTTGCCTGCACTCGGCGAAGACGCTGCCGGTCGCCCGAGCAGGGAAGATATTAGCCGAACGGAAAAAAAAAGACAAAAGGCTTATTTACAATGGAAGGAAATGAAAAATGGGAGACGCGGGAGGGCGGATTATAATAGAACCGGATTGAAAGGGATTTTTCCCTTTGCCTTCTCCCACGACAGATCCGCCACTCGCCATCCTCGGCGACATTTGTGCGGCTGCTGTTTGGCCAAGGAGACGGGGCCCCGGGAACCCCACTTCGGGTAATCCGCGTTCGCAATTACTTTGTTTACCGAGTCTCTTTAAACATCCCCCTCGCCTCTCCCTTTTTATTTTCCGATTGAAGTTTCCCACCCCCAAAACGCTGCAGGTCCCGAAAAGCGAGAGACGAAACCTTAAGGTATTTATCGTTGACAAGGAGCGGAAACAAACAGGGAAATATATGCAAATGGCATTTGGCTTTCGATCACGATGGAAGAAGGAAAAAGGTTCAATTTACCTTGAGATTGGAAAGGTTTCGGTTTTCCGGAAGGGAGGAAAGGGAAAAGCGAAGGTTTCGCGGTCCCATTAGACGCTAACGGGATTCTCGGTCTATTTAGACTCCGCGTAAAAATTGGTGAAATAGAGAAATGGGCCTTAGAACGTGAAATCCCGGTAGTGAGACAGGATAAGGATCAGAGATTTGGGGCATCCCGAGTTATGGATTCCTCTTTCCGGTTTCCGGTCCTTTGCACCATACCGATCGGGAGCCGAGGGATTACATACCTGAACCGCGTCGGCGCTCCGGCAGAACCACAAACTGGTGCCACGTTATTAGGATGCACCGGCAACTTGCGTGGCATGAGCTTGCATTTGCGTAAAAAAAAAAAAAAAATATTCGTAATTTCCATAATATATAAAGATATTGATTCCGCATTCAAGTTTAACGATGGAGAAATAGCGTATATATATATATCGTAATATGTAAATCATAATGTGATTTTGCATTTATATTTCAACATTTATATTTCGCGACACTACAACATTTATATTTCGCGAATAAAGTTTACGAATATAAAAATTTTTGTAATGATGAATGAATATTATTTTTTTTCGTCATATGGATCTCGGATCATAGTGTCACATGTATATATTGCATGAAATTACGTAAAAAAACTGCCGTTAAAAAAAAAATCTACGTACGCAGATTTACGTGCAATGTATTTACTGCACATTACACTCGTATTTGCATATAAACGTAACTCCTTGAAAGATATCTTAATACGTATTTTTAATTATACAATAAAAGAAATTTTTTCCATTTTTATATACAAGGGTTCTACATAATATTTACATTTCGTTAGTAGAGCAGAGCGTAAAGCTAAACAAATTGTCGGTTATTGTATCGTAATATGTAAATGAGCGTCGCCCTTCATCATAGATGAATTGTGTGTGAGACAATTTTATATTTTCATCTAATGTTTTTGTTCCACGAACATTCGAAAGACAAAATAATTTAAGGTAATAAAATGCGGAACGTAATCATTTGTAAAAATCTATGGAAACTTCTGGGCTAGGTATAAAAAAAAAAAAAAAGTTTTTTAAATATAATTTTCATGCACTCCGATTAAATAATGACGTATTCCAAACGTGTATTTACAGAGAGAAAAAAAAAATGCATTCCTGTGTATAATGCTATAAAATTAAAACTATCAACGGCCACAACAGAAATAAGAAGCTCTCTTGCTGTACCTAATGAAGGAGGAACGGAAAGGTTTGATCTTAACAAAATAAATCACAACAGCAATTTCGGCACTTTTCGTTCGCGGTAACAAACTACAATCACACGAAAGGAATTTGATAGAAGGTTATAATATGTGTCAAAAGTACGTTTAGTAATGAATGCATTGCAGAAAAATTAATAAACAATGAAAGATTGTACCGGATAATTGTAGATTCACGTTATACGTTCTTTATCATTCTCATCGGTATTATTGTTTTATCGTCATAAGGTATTAGATGTACTTTGGAAAGCGACATGAAATAATGTTAAAATTCGTTTAATTAGGATGTTTTAAAATATTATTAAAGTATGTTACTGGTAAATGACTTTAGAAGTGATGCGTGTGCGGAATGATAATAGTAACATACGCAGCAGAAGCGAAAGATTTTCCCGCTTTTCCTATCAATTGTGTTTTATTGTTTTTTTTTTGCATTTCATTTATGAAGTTTTATTATATATTTATTATATAATAAAAGAGCGCTGTAAAATACACTTATGTACAGAATTACTTTGTGTAGTAGTTATTTTTGATGCGAATATGAATGTAGGCGCCGCTAATTCCGCAAGGAAAAATGCAGATTTTCACGGCTAGGCGAACGCAGTTTGCGACGGGAGCATTGCGTCGTTTTCCGGTATCCCCGAACGCACCGGGGGAGGCGAAATGGGCGCAAAGGGGTTAATCAGAGGGGGAATATGCAGGGATGGGCGTCGCCGGGAGAAGCCATTGAAGAAATTGAATCTGGTACAACGGTAGGGAAAATCCCAAACTTACGACAGATACTGCGGTGTCGCTCAAGCACAAACATCAGGAAAATTCACCGGAATCCCTCGTCTTCTTCATCCTTTCTCCCTTTAAATGAAGTCATTTTTCTGGCAAGGAAAATCTCTTCCTTTTTCCTTTTTTTTTTTTCTTATTTTTTTTCCCTTTTATCTCCCGGAATTTTCCCCATTTAAACTTTATCTCCGTAACAGTTTAAGGTGAAATTGGTTCTTCCGCCAAGCGTTTTCCGGAATGGGCTTTCCGGCGGTCCTCGGACGTCTCCGCAACCCTTCCGCCCTGCGTTTCGCCTTAACACGCCACTCGCTTAACGAATTCATTAATCATCCATCGCTTTCTCCGCAGACAACATAACAACCTTAACAACCGTGGACAAACGGCTCCCTCCGGTAACCGGGTTTGTTTTCACTATAATAAAATACAAATCTGCTTCAGGTAGGCGCTTCTTGTTTTTACAATTCCTCGGTGGAGTGGACATTTGTCCTTGTTCCTCGCCTTCACCGTTTGCTGTCCAACCTCAATAAAAACGTCCAAACACACAGAAAAAAATTATTTATCCACGCTTCTGAATTCCCGGATAAAAGGTTCTTTGTCTGGAAGTCCTCCACGACTGCGATTATGTTCGATGATGTGTTTATGGCTCTTGTCAAGGCTCGTTCGGCGGGCGTTCCGGCGGGGGGAGACTCGAGTCCGGCAGTCGAAGCGATAAGTCTTTACGATGCAGGGAGAAGAAGAGAAGGAAAAAAAAAAAAAAAGAGGAAAATGACCTCAAAGTTAGCAAAACTAAAGAGCCAACGGTGCGAAGATAAGGAGCCGGGGACGGTCGTAAAGTTGCCGTTTCCTTCCGTTCGAATTGCACCCGCGGGATTGACGGGAAGCTGATTCGACCACCCCCAACCCCAACCCTCCGATACCCTCCGGCTTTGTCCGTGGTCCCGACGAAATCGCGAGGGTTCCCGACCTGGTGCCACGGATTTCGAGTCTCGGGAAAGCTTTTTTTTTCCCTTCGTTGAGGGAAGAAAAGGGAAAAAAAGAAGTTTTATAAAAAAAGAAGTATTTTCCCTGCTAATGAGCATCTCCACTTGTTGAATGCCAAAGATTTTTTTCTCTCTTTTTTGGAAAACCTCTTAACTAGCGAACTCCTTTCCGTGGATTACGCAGCCTTTTCCCCATTTTCCGACCATCCCCGCCACCCCGGCAACCTTTTCCTTCCTTTTCACTTCGTTTTCCAGTTTTCAAAAATAAATCAAGCAAACACACTTAAAACCAAGTTTGCCTTTGCTCCACCCCCGCCCGATTCATATTCAAATTCCGTCGCGAAACTTCCCTTTTTACGCTTTATTTCTTTCCGAAGTTTCCCGCCGAAAAAAGGAGGACGAAGCGGCCTTTGTCCCGGAAAATTAAAGCTCGAAACCGCCCCCTTTTCATCTCTCATTAATAACTGAAAAAGGTAAAGAAAATGTTGCAAATTTTAAATGGATTTTTCTGACGGAATCCCCGCCGAGCACGGAAAGCGAAAAGGGATTAACGAGGACCGTCAAAAAGCCCCGGAGGAGGAGGCGGTAGGGGGCGGATGCGGAACCACTTAAAATTCTGTGGTTGCGTCTTCATCCCCGGCCGCCCCCGCAGCACGAAAGAAGGGAAAAACAAGTAAATTGGATTAAATTAAGCGAAAAGAAAAGCCTCCCTGACTTGCATTGCGAACGGGAAAGGGGGCCCCGAAAGCGGCGACGGGGCCTTTTGGAAGACCGGTGGTCCCGTTCCATCGGTCACGGGGCACCCAACCACCCCTAACGTCTCCGTGCGTTGACGTTAATAGCTATTTATTCGTCTAAACCGAGAGATTTCAGAAGAATCTTTTTTGGGGCCATCAAAACAAATCACTTTCGAAGAAATTAAAAACTATTTCGTATTGTTTATGGCGACGTTTATGGGGATTTTGGTTTTTTGTGGAGACGTTGCCGATGCGCACTCTTCATCACATTTTATGGTCATCGTTTGCATTTAGTCGTTACTTTTAATGACCGTTCGATTACACGATTTTCGGGTTCTTTCTTTTTTTTTTTTTTTTGACTGCCCCAAACGGCCATGCCCACCCTTGTTTCGTACAAAAACGCTTTCGAGGGGGAGCGTTCCGGCTTTAATAACGATCCCATTTTCCTGCAGTTTAGGATCGAAGAGCCGCCCTTCGCACGGGGAAGCTCGAGAAGAACCTTCTTTAAGGAACGAAGGAAAGCTCGCGTAAATTTCGTGTTTGTAAACAGAGAGTGACGTCACTTGAAGTTTTAACCAATTAAAAATCGTAGCAGAAATCCGCGAAAAGGAAGACCATCTGTGACGTCACTCAGATTTTAATCATTAAAAAAAAATAAAATCGGCGTAAGTTGAAATGAAAACAAACCATGACGTCATCGGTCGTTTTAACCAATTAAAAACGTGCTGCGAGAAAAAAAAAAAATCGTACATGGGGGAAAAATGTTAAACACCTTAATGCTAAAACTCCCCCGGATGCATTTTAATTTACCCCAACCCGTCACCCGGACGGGGTGTCGAATTGCAACACGAGGATGCGGTAGCCCCCATAAACGTCTCGCGGGGGGCATAAACCTGACAATTTTTACGCATTGGAAATTAATTAAAAATGCCGTTCGCTGAAGAGGCGGGGGGGGGTGGGAGGAAGGGGGCAGGCTGTCGGGTTGCTGACCGATGTTGAGGTTTACCCATTTTTCGCGAATTTATCCGAACGGTCGCTATTGCCGTGGTGGATGTCGTAGCTAATGGGAAAGCGCGAAATTTTGGCCGCAGCAGGGGGGGAGGAGGCGAGAAGGTTGCACGTGGGCAATTTCCCCCATCGGCGCCGAAGAATTCGGGGGAAACTTTTTCGAGTTTCGAGGGGGGCAACTGTGTGGTGCACGAGGAAGTACCGGGAGTCAGCAGGAGCGGCTCTTCCCGCGGGGAGCCCTCATTAGCCGTAATGAATGCGCCATCATCGGAACTATCTCCCGTAATTAAATGCATTACGCGTTGAGAGCGTGTCCTCACAATGGCGGAGCACTCGCAACACGTGCAAGTTCATATTCAAATTTATATAACCAAATCCGTCATCTTAGGTTATTTGACGTCTTTATTACTTATATTCATTAAAGGCCACGTGTTGGCGTAAAAGGAGGCCGCGTCCCGTCCGCCCCGCCGCGAGTCCGGGACCTTTTTTTTCCTGCTGGAAACTGGCCCCCGTCATCGGCCCAAATGATTGATGACATTTAAATATGTCCATGATTTTATTCCTGTTTTTAATGTCCAGTCCTTTTGGCAACGTTTACACGTCACGGTCCTTTCGTTCCTCGTGTCAGGGGTTGGGCCTTTTCCCGACCTCCCCCGTGCTCCACGTTTTTTTTATTTTGCAAAGCCTTTCAGCGCTTTTCCTCCGGGTGTTAATGAAGCCATTTCCACCCGTGGAAATCTTTCGGCTCCTTTGGGGGAGGAAAGGGGCAAAACCGCCCAATTTTTCGAAATTTACCCCATTTCCTCCAACACGAAAAATGGCGCGTTCAATTGCCACCACCACCGCCCTCTCCCCCCTTTCCGCCCCGTCCCGATTCGAAGCGCGCGGATTTTTCCTTTTTTTTTTTTTTTTTTTGCGAAATTTTATCCAATGAGATGCGGAAAAATCACTCGCAGAGCTCTGGAAATGATTTTTTTCCCTAAAATGGTGTCCCTGTGTGCGGCGGACCATAACTCCAACATCAATCAACCCTCGTTGCCCTTCCATCCCCCGTGACCCAACTCCGTGCCATTAACGAAAATAGAATCAAAAGACTTAATGAATAACCGATTGTACATCAAAAAAAAAAAAAAAAAAAACTCCCTACATCGGGCCTCTAAGGCCCGTTCCCGCTGTTGATTAATTCTTTCTGATTCCACGTTCCGGCCCAGGTCTTTTCCTCGGGTCCCGGAATTTTCCGGCTGTGAATTTTACAGGTGAAGCCTCGGCCGGGATTTTTCGATCGTTGCGAGGGACGGAAAGGCGCCGAGTTCGCTCCTTTCGGAGCTGAAAATCCCGTGCCACGGAGGCGGCTTCCGGTCGCGCTCCTATGGAAAGGAGCCCCGAAAAACCTGCAGAGCTGCAAGTGTCGAATCCCCCGCGGCTCCCTTATGGCGTGGTCTCGCTTGCCACCTTGTGTGTCTTTTCATGGAGATTTTTCCTTTTACATCAAGATCCGATTCCTTTGATTGCTTACAAATTATGTGTTAATTAATGCCCAGTGAATGACCGTGTCACTAAAATATATAAAAGCCAATTTATTGCCACTTACAACGTTTTACAATCTGTTCCTATTTATCGTAGACACATATTCTTGATCTAAATTTATAATATACATTTATAGATGTAATAAATTCTCAATGTTATTTACATTAAGAAATTTGAAAATTTATAGTTTCATTATATTTATATAAATTAATTCACATATGATCGTTGCTTATTCGATCTATTGCAATATTATAAACATATTTTTGTGTACAAAATTTTTATATTTTATAAACATAAGTTTTATTGCACTAAAGTTTATGTTATTATATTATTATCATAAAATTTTATTTATCCTTATGGTGACATATATTTTTATTAATATCAAATAGTGAAAGATAATCTAATCTTACTTTAGTAAGTTAACTTACCTCCCACTTATATTAAAAATTGAAAGTTTCGCACTGCATAAGTAAAAAGTTGTTTTATTATATACATTTGAAAATTTCATATTATGGTGATGAAGAATTCTATTATTTGCTATATATTCACTGCTGAATCTATTTTATGCATCATATAGATATTTATTGTATTTATTTTAAATTTTATTAACATAATCAGTAAAAATTTAATAATAATAAAATTAATGGGATTTTTCATAAATTTACATTGAAAATTTCAAAAGCCGATTCTATACTCCGAATTCGCTTACAAATTTTGTTATATATGTTACTGTATGTAAATTTTGTTGTATATATTACATGTTTATATTAGGGATGGTTTAATTATTATGTTTTTTTATTTACATGTAGAATTAAAAACTTTCCTTTGCTATTGGGTCTTAATTTCAGGTAAAGAAAACACTGAATTGGATAGTTTTTGTGTGTATTTTTATATTCTTCACGGTGTAACTCGGTAATCATTTTTTTAAAAGATTTTTTTGATATTACACTTCCAGCATATTTACATATTTTTAAAAACCGGAGTTTATGTTTACGGGTAGAATATGTATATGTAAATGACCATTAAAAAAACTTCAATTATATCATATTCTCAATTTCAGTTTATCTTTCCCTCTCTTTCTCTCTATATGTATATATATATATTTTTTTTTCTTGTAATGACGAACTGACAGCACACTGTAGTTAGTACTCGAAGAAATGTAATGGTACTTAATAAACGTATTTTCGTTAATTATGTTAATTTATATACTTTTAAATTAATATATATTTCTATTCGCCGGTAATTGGGTAAAATTTAATTTTTTTATATTTGGGCGTCTGATTTATACCCTATGCGTATTTTTTTTATGGTTTCATGCACTTTAAAACGCAGTTTCCGATGGATTGAATTCTGCAGTTCCGTTTGCCGCTTTTTATTATTTTTGCACGGGGGGGGGGGGGGGGTCGAACGGGTAAGGGTTTGAGTTGCATGGGATAAACAAAGCCCAAAAACCGGCACCGAAAGCGGTTTCCATTTTTGTCGTCTTGCGCTCGTACCTGAAAGTATTCGAGGAAGAAATGCTTCCGGTTCCTGTTTTTTCGCTTGCCCAGAAATCAGTCCGCAACCCCGTGCCCATCCCAACTACTACGTTTTCCTTTTCCGAATAATGGAACTTTGGAAGTGCAATGTCGGAGAGACGCAAAGCGCGTCTGCCTATTTACCCGAATCTGCCACCTCAAGTGCAAGGGGATGAAAAAGTTTCCCTCTCGTGTTAAGTGATCTTCTGGTGTAAAATTCCGCTTTGAAACATCCGCGTTGCTCTCTCCTTCACCCCCCGAAAGGCTTTTCCGTTCCGAAACGCTGCTTTTTTTTTTTTTTAAGAGAAAAAGGATAATATTGAAAAATTGGGTGTAAAAAAAGTGAAGTGGGCATTTAACTTAGTTAAAAATCAAAAAAGCGCAAGAGGGGGTGAGTTCGGGGACGGGGGTGGCCGGAGAAGATAATATAAAAGCGAAGGGCGGCTAGTTAGGATCCTTGTGAGGCATCGTGTTTCATCGTGTTATCCACCCGAATGGACACTTTGTCCTTCGGGCAAGCGCATTCATCTGAAATAGCTTGCTTATGTACCGAAAGGAAAAAAGGGATGAAAATCAACCCCGCCGAATGCGGCACTTCATGATTTTTTTTTTCTGAAGCGATCTCTTAAAGCCTTTTCCTCTCGTTTCGAAAGGGGTGGGGAAAAGGCGGAAAACGAACAATTTTTTTTTCATTCCCCGGCTCCCGAAACGGGACCGGTGCTCAAACGGAATGCAGCCTCCGTCTCTTCTGGCCGTGTTGAATAAGGCGCAATCAAATAAGGGAAGCAGCGACGGGGGTGATTTATATAAAGAACCTTTTGCAGGGAACAGTCTTTGTGTCAACTTATTTGATTTTCCAACTTAATCAATTTATTAGGGCCCTTTTTTTTTTCGTCGCCCTCTTCTTCATTTTCAAACAAAAATTTTCTATTCTTCTCCCTTATTTGTCATATTTTTCGTTCCCTTTCCGCACACTCTCCCCGCCGCCTCCTTTCCCGGAATGTCTCATTATGCCAGGCTTCTTTTCCGGTTCGCTTCGGGGATGAGGCCACCCTCGAGAAAATGAGTCGGGAACCGCGGCCTAAATTTCGCGCTCCACCCTCTCCCGCAGGGCGGCACCTTTGGCCGACCATCTTTCCTCTTCCTCCGGGGTGTTATGCCCCCAACCCCCACTTTAAAGCCTTCCGCTTCTTTTGCCGCTACCTTTGATGCGAGCTTCCACGGCCCCCTCACCCCCCGAGCGATTAAAAATGTATTCGCCCATTGCTTGAGCCTTTTTCGGTTCCTCCTAATGGCTGAGAGCGTCTTTTGATCTTCTTCCTCGGATGTCTGCATTTTAAACTAAGCTAATTTACGAATCCGTTATGCCCTCTGGTTGTCCTTCCCTCGGCCGCTTCCGGGGCTTTTTCCCGTCAGGCATCTCAGGAGATGGATCGAGTCGAAACACGGAATTTATTTTTTACTCTTTTAATAGTTATATTTTTCGATTTATAGTATAATTACAATATATAAACTATTGTACAGTATCGTTAGTATGAGGACAGAGTCCGGTACCGAATTCTTTGGTTCAATCCTGAACGATTTCCGCCGAACGTTCGCTTGCCTTCGCGGGACGAGTTCCCGGTGCCACGGCGAAGTACTGCGTCACACTCCGCGAATCGTTTTTTCCCCCCTCCCCCACGGTTAGTACGGCCGCCAGACGGTTTTTTGCGGTTGCGCGGTGGTCGTCGTGGTGGACGTCGTCGTCGTCGTCGACGTGGCAGCATCCTCCAGCAGCGTCGCCTTCCGGTCGTCCCCCGCCGCCTTTATCACGGGGCTCTTCCTTGAAGTCCTAAACTCTTTCGCACTGTACGGATGGGGCCTCGCGTTCGATTTCACCTGCTGAAACGCGGATTTAACCACGTCGATGGATTCGTCACTGTCACTGTTATCGGAGGAGGTGCCCTCCGCGGCGGAAGTGCGCGGCCTCGGACTCGGGCTCCGGCGGTTGTTGGAGACGGCATCTCCCACCGGAAGAGGGCCCCCGTTCGCGAGCAGAGCCTCCGTCGTCTTGGATATGTGCGGCAGGAGCAGCTTTTCCATCGAGGGCGGATACCCGAGGAGTCCGTGGGCGCCCAGGTAAGCCGTCGGAGATGCATTCGGCGGCGGGGGAAACGCCGATGTGACCATGGAGGGGCCGAGATGAAGATCGGGGCCGAAGCCGATGCCGGGCCCCAGAGGAGAGGTCCCGGGTCCTGCAAATGCAAACAGATGTGGTTTTACGGTCTCTCCCGTATCCCATCGGGTTTTTATTATAGGAATAATCCTTTTGTTCCGTTCAACCCTCCAGTTTGGCAGACATCTCAATTTCAATGTTCCATAATCTTGATTTCGTATTCCGAACACCATTGTAGGGTGTAACGGGAGGGGGAATTCAATGGAGAGAGAGAATAATGGGCCACGGAGCCCTTTTTTTTTCACTGCGTAAATGTGTATCGAACGCGTACATTTGGTCAATAATTGGGTATTTTCGCCTCTCCGAGCTCACCTTTTGCCAGGGCCGAGCACGGCGGTATGGGCAGCTTGCAGAGATCGGCCGAAGTGGGCCTCCTGAAGTATTCCGGCCAGGCGTAGCTCATGTAGGCAGCGTCCAACCACTGTGGAGGCACCATAGCGAACGGTCCGAAGCCGGGGTAACCTCCCGCGAGGCCGTATCCGAAATCTGAAACAAAAGCGGCGGATGGCCCGTCAATAAACATTCTAATAATAATAATCATCATCATTATCCTACGTGAATGGTTCTTTATTGGTGGCGCTCTTATTTGTTTGTGTGCGAGCCTTAGTTGTTTGGAAACCCATTAAAACTGGTAGTCTGGATCTGCCGTGTTTACTCTGCGTACATTTTACAGCCAGATCTTATTTTCTTCCCAGACTTCAAAGGGAAGCGCTACAATTAAAGACCATTTTATGTACGTGGTTTTTCTGGTTTCGTTGAGTTTCGAGCGCAAAGGAATTTTCTCTTCCTCCCCCCCCTCCCTCCCCCTGCCCCACCGCGCCCCCCGACGGTTTTCTTTTTCTTCTGCTCGAGTATTGTCACCCGAGCGCCCGCGCGCCTCAGGGATATTATCTTCCGGGGTTTTCGGAGTTGTTTCCGGGGGAAATCCGACCCCCCCACCCATAAAGCGTGACGTTGCGATACCTCCGCGGCATCGAAATCGGAGCCGCCGAAAGGACCGGAAGAAGGTGGGGAGAAGACGGCGTCGTCTGCCGACGGGGCGGGGGTGGAGGAAGCGTGGAAAACGAGCCGGGAAAAACCTTTTCCCGTTTCTTCCCCTGGTTCGGCCTCAACTTTTAAAGCAAAAGAAAAAGGAAAATTTAATTAAAATCATAATTCGGATTGCGGTTCAGGTCCGGGGCGCGCGAAACTTTCCGTCCGGGGAAAGGGGGAGGCTCGCTTCGGGCCCCCCCCGAGATTTCGAGTAAAGGGACCGGAAACGACATCATCACTCGTAAACCCTCCTTTTGAATCACCCTGTGGTATAAATAAGAGCGTAATTGTTGTCAAGGAAGTTGAATATATCGCTGTTCAAGGGTGTTTTCATTGACCGTATTTATTTATGAAGGGATGTTGGCAGCTCTGGCGGAAATGCGAGGGAAAAAAGCTGCTACTTGAAATAGGCGATGCGAATTTCGGTCATGTTTTCGATGAATCGAAAGCGTTTCAAACTTTTCCAGCAATTATATATACATATATGTGCATCGCATTCGCTCGTAAGAGTTAACTTTCCTCTGGAAAAAGTTTCACATTGCGCATTATATTCTTGTAAATGCAGCTGACACTTCGAATGAATTTCATATTATAAACGCAATTTATAACAATACAGAAAATAAAGATATTAACGCGTAAAATACATCTTTGACTGTTATTTCTGGATTAAGTATGTAATGAAAAAAAATATATAATATTTAAATGTAAATGTTCCGAAAACAATATTAAAATAAATGAAGATATTTGTTTTGTGTAGTTTTTATGTACGACATAAAGTCAGACGTATATTCGCTTCTTCCTAATCCATTGCTTTTATATATATGTATGTATAAAAGAATTTATTTTGAAAATTTTATTACAGGTAAAATATTAAGTTTACTTGAATTATATAAATGCGATTGAATAATTTCATTAACTGCGTCTTGTTTCATTTACATTTCTTTCTACCTTTATGTATACTTCGGTTTAAATTATTTATCTAATGATTTTCACAACACAATTATGGGTTGAAAGTGTTGAAAAAATATTTTTGTACCGAAAATAACGATTAGGCTAGCATGAGTTTCATATGTATGTATACGTTGGGATTTATTAATAGGAAATATTGGTATAGATGAGAGGCATTTATTCCGAAGACTGCTAGGTTGAAGGGTGGCGATGGGGGGGTTCGGGGGGGGATTTAGCCGGTATGCGGTTGTTTGTATACCAGAAGGAAACGTTTAAAGGCGCTCAACCCTCAAGTAAATTATTTTATAGTGAGTGACATAATGAAACGGAGCAGAGGCGGAGGGATTGTGGAAGGAAAGGGCCCTCCTGATTGAAGGAAGGGCCCTCGGAGCTTGAGGTCTTGAATTTGCCACAGGGCGGTCTTACATGCCGCATTTTTCCTTCCACACTATTCATATAATCCTTTTTCTTTTTTTTTTCCTTTTTTTAACTTCCTTTCGTCCCTCAAACCCAATCTTCGTCTGCAAGGAATAAAAGACCCAGCAGTTGCAACCGAAACTGCTTCTTTTCAGCCGCAAAAGGATCTAAACTGTTTCTCAATCACACTTCCATCATGTTCGCGATGCTCTGGTCCCACTTTGGTGCAGGTGAAGTCAGGCTTGGTGCAGCACCGCGCTCGGATCTTTAAACGCAAAGGGCAGTTCCCGAAAAGTTCGAAGGCAATCTCAAAATTTGGGCGCGCGAGCGTGAGGGGGGGTCGACGTTCCCTTATGCGGCAAAAGAAAATCGTTCCAGTTGCTTGTGAAAACATTGAAGAATTGAAAAATCAAATCGGCAGCGGATATAAGAATTAAAAAATCGGTTACAACGTCGCCTTAAATTTTGGCTCTCTTGCCCCGGAATCGTGCAGGGCAAACTTCTGTCCAACCCCGTTAATGTTCTAAGATGCTTAAATATATTTCCTTTTCCCACTGACTCAGTTTCGCTATTATCTCCTTTGTACTCTTGTATAAATGCCATTGTGCGTACGTTTTTTCATGCTGTAAAATATATTGTTGTGAATACCCTTCTCAAATAGCAAAATGCCCTTTATTGAGATGTCAATTTATGCGTTGATGTGCTACCCTTTGCACCCGTCGGCGTTCCTCGTTGTAACCGTGGTCTAATCGTGTTAAGTTTCTGTACGAGAGAGCGGGAAATCACAACAGGGGAGGAGAACGATTTTGGTCGAAAGCGTTTACGAATCGGTTTCCGAAATGCGGATATTGGAGCAAGAACGCGGATTTCTGGGAGGTGCCCGAGATGCGAAATATGTGCGACCGGGGAAAAGGGGTAGGGGGTTGCGCTCGGCTAATGAAGGAGGAACGCGACAAAAAAAAAAAAAAAAGAAAACGGGGCAATGGTGTAGCATTTGCATATCCCGGAGGATTTAAGCTTCCCCCGGGATTGCTGCCGCACGATATTCCGGATGAAAGAAATGAGTAAAAACGACTGAATACACACAATGTAAGGTAAAGTTTAGAAAAAAAAAATGGGATTTCCCGGGATCCCGGGATGAAAGAAATAGGTTTAGGAAGGATCCTTAGACGTGAACGAGCGCACGCGGCTGCTGCAGGCTTAATTTACGGCGGATCATCGGTTATTTTTGCGGATCGGTCATTAGAGGCATTCACGTTGGAGGGCTTCATCAACCCTTCCGAATTCGCCCCACGTTTTCAACCCTCCCGTAACGGAAGCTCCGACAAATAGAATTTTAAACTACTTCGACGACATTTCCATCTTCGGTTTCGTCCCTTAAGAAATTCGGGGATTAGAAAGAAAAAAAAAAAGAAAATTCCCCACACCCCACCGCTCCGCCCCCTCCCTCCACCCGAGCGGCCTTTTTTTCAGTCCTTGCATGCGAAATATGACGACCCCCTTCGCGGAGAAATTCTTTTTAAAAAAAACGATTCAAATGAATAATTCCCTTGGAGAGGGAGAAAGGGTTGGCAAATCGAATCCCCGAGGGGGGAGGGAAGGAGGGGGGGTCATCGAAAAAACTGCGTATCTCGTAACTCCGGGGGTGGTGCGTCCCCGCCCCTCCTCCCTCTCACCTGCCGGCGTGGTGACCAAGCTCCGTGCCGAGAGCTTTGATTTTCTTTTGTGACTCGGACGCTCAAGCTAATTACCGGCCATGTGCGAAGTTGCCATGGCGACAGGCAATTAAGGCGGAGCCGTCCGGCTACTTTACATACTCTTTTTCTTCGCATAAAGCACTTCCCGCCGCACCTTCCTCGAGTTTCGAAACTTTTAATCTTGTACATCTCTGATCCGGCTTTTCCCGTCCGCCCCTCGGCCCCTCTCCCGGGCTTATCCCGAGCCCCCTCTGCGACCGGGAGTTAAAAGCCAACCTGCCGTCCCTTTCTCGGCGTCGGACTCTCCCGCAGCGGGGAAGGCGCCGAAAGGAAGCTCGGGGGCGGAGTCGGGTCCGGGAGGAAGACTCGAACCACCGGAAGAGAGGAAGGTCGACGGCGATACTTACTCGATTTGGTCCTCGGTTCGCGGGGTCCGTCCACTGTCACCTTGATGGCCTTCGAGTAGGTGGCGATCTGGAAGGGCTGGGAGCTTATGAGGATCGTCAGCGAGAAGCTCTTCCCTGGGAAGCAGAAAAAAGGACGAGATTAATGCCTTTCGGACCGCGCAACGGGGAGCGAGAGATTTTCGCGTAATTCGAACGCTTCTCGGCCGTAAACGTTCGGACTGACGATTAACATATTCGAATTCCTCGCATTCCACTTTAAACCCACTTTAATGCCCATCCTTAAAGTAAACACTTTTTTATTATCAACATCGGATTTTCGCTTAAACGCCGTCGATGTCCATAAGCAGCGAGTTCCGCGGGAAGCGGGTGCTTTGACACCCCCCCCGCCCCCGCCCCCTCACCACCGTTCTGGGCCCAGAAATAAATTCCGACCGCATATAATCCAAATTTAAACCTTTTTAATTGCGCCTTGACATCGGTTTGATGGGACGCCCCCGACACACTCGAAACATCGCGAGAAATGCAATTTTGAGCAGATTTCGGGTGCATGCATCGTGCAGTGCACCCATTCTGGAGCATCAACCTTATGGAAAATCGTAACTTACGCGACCTGCATGAAAACGTCTTCTTTAAGGCGTAAATCTACATAAATACACCAATGTGTTACTGATTACATGATTTAAAAAAATTTTACAATCCTTTAATGTTGAAGTTTCAAATATAAAACATTTCAAACAGAAAAATTAAAAACTATTTATTTGTCGTATGTATATATATAGGTGTGTGTTTTTGTAATTACTTTTTGTCAGATGACTTTTGCGATCGAGTTTTCCTGCGGCCGTATATATATATATATATTTAATATTAATACCCCAAAGTCCGTAGGGTTTTCAAAACAAAAAGTAAATTCACAATAATATAATATGGCAGATTTAATATGAAATAAAATAAACTTGCAGTTTCAGATATATTTATATAAAATTACGTCATTGTCCGTTGCTGAAAAAATTATTATATTATATAATGCTTTCCGTCAGCGTTAGCATGTTTTCCTTTTCCTGTTGGTTAAAAATTGGAGTTCGGTTAATTATTATTCAAAGTACAAGTTTTGTACGTTTGTATAAAAAGGATGTGGAAAGAGTCGGATTTGTGTGTAATTTTAGGTGTGCGATTTTGGCCCGCATCTGGCAAGTGCACCGGCAATTGGCACCGAATGGCGGAAATGTGGAAAACCCTTCGGCGCGGCGTCGGTTTCTGCCTTGCCGCTTGGCGGTCTTCGCGGTCCGATTTCCTCTCGATCGAGGATCGAGGCGGTCGAGGTCTCGCTTTTCCCGTCGCTGGCTCCGTTCCGGAACTGCGAATCGCACCGGAGCGCAGACGGCACGTCCGGTACGAAGAAGCGTCGGGAGCACGAGGAGGCGGAGGACGCGCCGTCAGTCCCCGGGGACCGGAGGGCGGCGAGGAGAGCTTCGCCGGGGAAACATTCCCATCCCGAAGGAGATCGCAGGACATTCGGTGCAGGCGGAGAAGGGTGCGAAGAAGGGTCTCCGGGCCGTGCACCATCCGAGGGGGTGGAAATCTTCATTGTTTGTTCGAGGGATGACTCATGCCGATGCCGAATCGATAGGAGGGTGCACTTCGGCGGATACTCACCTCTTCCGCTTCTCCCGACGAACCGGAGATCGTTGAACTTGGCGACCTGGTTCTTCATCACGGCGGTGCAGTTGCGGAGCTCCCCGCAGAAGTTCTCGTCGTTGCCGCAGCGAATGGTGACCAGGGTGCCGTCGACGACGTCGTCGAGAGCGACCACCTTGAAGGCGATCGGAAGCGATTTGTTCGACCGCCAGTGGTTGGGCAGGGCCGAGCAGAGGATGGCGGGGCTTCCGGTCTGGACGAGTTCCCCGTGGTATTCCTGGAGCATTTCGTGCACGTTCGAGAAGAGATCGGTACCCGCCATCGCGGCACGGTCCCTGGGCGATGGCAGATGCATTTATTCACTGGTCACTCCGTCCGAACGGTGGGCGAACAAACGGAAAAAAGGAACCGGCACGGTGCGTGTCATCACCGCGGCCCCCCCGCCCCCGTGAAACGCGATTTCATGTGCGGCCGTTCGAGAAAGTTTCCCCGTTCGAACGTCGCGCGAAAAACAAAACGGAAGCGGAAACGAGCGTGGAAAAAAAAATAGTCTTGGAGGAAACGTTGTTGCAATGATGCGAAACAGCGCTCAACTGTCTGTCAGGAGCCGGAGTAAAAAAAAAATTTTTTTTCTTTCTCGTTCCTCTCCGATATCCGTCGATTTTCTCCCCACTCTCGACCACGGTTTCTCTCCCTCGTGAAAAAACCCGTGTTTTATATGCGGGTTTTTACCGTGCGAGAGAGACGGAGCGATCGGGGGGAGAGCAACGGGTGGGAGAGAGTCGGAGCGATTTCAACTTCGCCCCGCAAAAACCGTCACTCTCTTCTCCAATCCGGCCTGGCGGTTGAAACGTGGCCACCGCCCGCGTTTTGTGGCCGACCGGCGAACTAAAAAACCCTCATCCCCCGTCGCTCCCCCCTTCCCCC